>WEIS01065964.1:0-21593 GCA_013389965.1 Todus mexicanus | reverse complement strand
TTTTTTGTAAATATTCATAATTTCAAATACTTCATGGTTTCTTTGGTACAGTCACGTTCTCATGGCCTTCGCTGTACAAGTCTGTTGTGTCTGTTGGATCTGCAGATAGTCCCAGAGCCTAAAATAAAGGCTTTGTTGATCAGAACAGCCATCCCTAATCCCAACTTGTCTTAGGTAACAGAAATACAGTTGGGTCTGTTGCAGCGAGCAGAGTTTATGTTGGCTGGATGAAATTAAGTGAACCCTAATACTGAAGACTTTGATTCAGTCATCATATAATGATTTGACATGTTATTTTTCATGAGGAGATTGCACTGTGGATAGGCAAAGGAGGTTGCTCCCCTTCTTTACAGACAGAAAGCTCACAATCCTGGCAAAGGAATGAATATTGGAAAAATCAAGGGCATATTACAACTTCAAGTAGCATGATTGGAGGTAGTTATTCAGCTTCTCAGTGACACTTTCCTGTTTGAGCTCAAAATACCAGGAGTGCTGTCTCTCTTTGGCTTCCTGTTCACATCTGGTCATATTTCATTCTGCTAGCAGTCATCGTTAAACAGTGCTGAGCTTCAGACCTCCAGAATCTATGTGTGTTGGTCTGCAGAACATGGCAAGGGCTGTACTGAGTTCCCAGTCAGCCTGGAATATTCTCTTGACCTTTTTGTCTCAGAATCAATAGCAGCTACATTATTGCTTCCCATTGTGGAAAGCATCCTAAGCTTTAGGCCACTGTATTTAGGTGCAAAGGCAATGCTCTTAAAATCAGGTAAATAATTGGGATCTCCCATATCCACAGGTTCCTCTTGCTACCTGGATTTCACCAATCCTGAAGTGCGAAAATGGTATGCAGATCAATTTGCCTTCAAAACATACAAGGTGTGTGTTTATTTGCTCTGACCTGCATATCCTAGAGAGCCTGAAAATGGATAAAAGAGAGAAGATGAACTCCTGACTAAGCGAGTTGTTGGCTTTTGCAGTTGTATTATCACAATGTAGAGGAAAATATCTTGATAAGCTGAAGTATCACAGAAGGATTTTCTCTGCGGACTTGTCTATCCTAAGAAAGTTAGAACCCATATACTGCTAGTGACCCTGCTCAGTTAGTTGCAGCAGTAGGAATGGACAAACTCCATTTTAGCAACCCATAATCTAACACAGGTCCTGCAATTCCAGCTTTTAATACCATAATCACAGTGATGTGAGTTTGCTCTCTCATAGCTCATGGTCACTTCACTCCGATCTTTTTTCCAGCACCCCTATCTAGTGCTAGAAGTGTCTGGGTGAACGCTGCTGGACACCTCCAGTTCCCTCACTCCACCCCAAAGTTCTGCTTTGCATTAGGGTTGTTGAAACCACTCCCTTAGTAGATATGCCTAGTAGACATTTCCCATGATGCTTTTCCTCTCCAGTTTTTCTCTTCTGGCCTTCTCTGTATTTTTCCTCATGGCTGTTTAATACTTCCTGTTCCCCTGCCTCCTTTCCCTCACCAGAAGCAGGAATAGCAAGTACCTGCTGAGGTGTGTAAGAATTGCAAAAGTCAAGTGGGCTTTTAGGCTGCCACCCTGACCAGAAGAGCCACCAAGGGAGCAGAGATGAATGACTGGCAGCCCTGAAATGACCACAGGAGTATAATTACCATGTCTTGCTTTGCTGCTGCTGTTTCTACTCATAGCCCAGACTGCTCTGACACCCACTAGAGATAAACACACTAAGTCACAGCAATGGCTCTGATGCATCCTAATTGCAACCTTATGTCACAGGAATCCACTAACATCCTGTACATATGGAATGACATGAATGAGCCTTCAGTCTTCAAAGGGGCAGAACTAACGATGCAGAAAGATGCTGTGCACTACAACAACTGGGAGCACCGGGAAGTACACAACCTCTATGGATTCTACCAGGTAGAGTATCTGGAGATGCAAACCAGCAATTATTCTCGGTGACAGGTCACAAGAAAATGTGACAACCCCTGTGCCTTTTTACCATAACGATGCAAGTGACAGTGTCTGTTACTGTGCAATATTAATTTGTTGTTGTTGTTCAAATATATGATAGTAAAAAAGTGTTGCTTTAATAATAGGTACTAATTTTGGGTACAAATGTCTTCANTTGTTTCGTGGGAGAAGAGACCGGCCCTCACCTGGCTACAAGCTCCTTTCAGGTAGTTGAAGAGAGTGGTAACTTTTACTGCATATTTTAGGAGTGTGTGTATATAAAGAAAAAAAAGGTGCGATGAACAGCAGTTCACCGGTAGTTCATGACCGTTCTTGTCTTCTTTCCTTAACTGCAAGCTAAAATGAAGCATACGCCCAACTTTCCTGTGTAATGCTGAAACTGGGTATTTCCAGGGGCAGTGTGGACTGGAGACAACACGGCGGAGTGGGGTTACTTGAAAATATCCATTCCAATGCTTCTCACCATCAGCATGGCCGGGATTTCATTCTGTGGAGGTAAGGTGTTTAGCTGGCGTTGCTCGCTATGCATGAATCACTAGTGCCACCAAGCTTGCGTCCAAGATATTCTGCAGCACAGATGGTGGAAAGCTCAACAGTCCAGTGCATTTCCAGGCAGTTTCACAGATTAGTCCAGTTTCAGAAGCCAGTAACAGGGCTCTCACCATCGTTTCTCCACTAGCTCTTACGTAGTGTTTGTGTCCCATCTGGAGCAGCGGTCCTCAGGTGGTGTTGCACAGCATCACTTATAGTCCTCTGTCACTGGGGATGGCACTCAACCTCCAAAACCTCTTGAGATTTTTGTTGAAGGATAACTTGTCGCACCAGTGTCCCACTCTTATTTGGACAAGCAGCTGCCCAACAGCAGAACTGCAAGCACGCTGTGAAATGCATGAATTTATACACTTGGAATGTTTCTTAGAGTAGAACTTCACATCTGTCAGAACAATTTCCAAAAATGTGTATTTTTATTTGTTTGCGCAATATCTAGCGGATGTGGGAGGGTTTATTGGAGATCCAGAACCAGAACTGCTTGTTCGGTGGTATCAGGCTGGAGCCTACCAGCCCTTCTACAGAGGTCATTCTAACATGGAGAGCAAACGGCGAGAACCGTGGCTCTTTGGGGAGAAGAACACCCAGCTCATCAGGGAAGCCATTAGAGAGCGCTACGTCCTCCTGCCATACTTATACACATTGTTCTATCGGGCACACACAGCGGCTGAACCGGTTATGAGGTAAGAGCCTAAGTCAGGAGGTTTAGTGATTATCTTCAGGGAGTTACTTGGAGGAGAGAAGTTAAATTACCATCTCTTACTTTTGTGATTATTTAAATATTAAACAAGAAAAAAAAATGCTGCAGTGAACAAGTAGGTGCCTGTGAGTGAGCAGTTGAGGCAGGCTTCTTGGGTAAGGAAACCCAGACCTCGTCTCTGAATGAGTTGTCATTGTCATAATCACTCAAACTTTAAATATACAACTCCTGTTCTGGAACCAGACAGTTATTGCACTACCCTTTTTTGAGAAAGACTGAAAATGAAAGTCTGGTGCAGGTTTTTTCATTCGTGACCAGGAGGAGACATGGTGTAAAAGCAGTAGTGAGCTGGTGAGAACAGGAAGGACTGTGCTTCGGGGACTAGCTCAACAGATGTCAGTCAGCATTGCTGGTAGACCGTGACAGAAAGGCTCATCCACCTCCCCTTTGCTAGAAGAAAAGTATATGTAGTGCAAGTTTGTGAGGAAGAAGGCAGGAGAGAAGAAAGTGAGGCTGTCGGAGGCCAAACTGTAGGTATATTGGAGTATCTTAACCCATGTTGTACAGGGAATTCTCATTGGTGCCTCAAAAGGGGTACTTAAAGACAGAGAAGAGGACCTTGTCCTATCTTCAGTTCTTGATAGCTGTACCTTGTACAGAGAAGGAGAAAACAAAGCCTGGAAAATGCCAGAAGGCCTTGAACAGGCTGGTAGAAGAGGAAAAACTAACTGAACCCCATTACCTTTCTTTGTACAGGGCTCTCTGGATAGAGTTTCCAGGAAAAATAGAAACTTTTGGTGTGGAAAATGAGTACATGCTGGGTAAGCACATCTTCTCATTCTCTGGAATTTGAGTTAACTCTTTTTGAGGCAACAAAAAGGAAACATAAAACACTCTGCCCAAGATTTCAAAAAATTCTATTGTAACTGAATATAGACCTCTTTGTGAGATCCAATTTTAACAGCGCTTTAAAAGTAGAGGTTATATGAGATACAAAACCTGAGTTCAATCTCATGAGTCACTTCCAAAACGCATGGTCAGTTTTGACCTGAAGAAGTTTATTGAGCCATATACTCTATATACATTAATGAATGTTTTTTTAGGAGTAAAGGAAAAATATCCCCAGTGCAATAAGCTTAAGCAGTTTGTGTTGGTGGGGTTTTTTTAAAAACAAAGACATTCCTGTCTTCCACTGTTTTGGTTAGAAAACCGTATTTTTTTGTTCAACTGAAGACCAGATAAGCAGTCATCTCTTAGACTACAAGGGACCCCAAAGTGCCTCCAAACTGGTGGGTGTACAGCGCAGCCCAGCTGCCGCCCAGTACTGTAACACAAGACCCAAGCAGCCATCAGCTCCCCACACTCGCCTTTTTTTCCCTAGTTAAAAGTGAGCCTTAAGCGCACAGTGTGCCCAAGCAGGCCTCTAAAATGGCTACGGGTGGCTGACAAGCCCAGAGCACATGCTTCTGCTCCGATGAGGTACAGCCTGGAGGATCACAGCCATGTTTATGTTTTTTCTCCAGGAAATGCTTTGTTGGTGCATCCAGTCACGGAGCAAGAGGCCAAGGCAGTGAGTGTTCTGTTTCCAGGGTCAGAGGAGGTGAGGATGAATATGAAGCTGCGCAACTGTTCAGCCTGAAGGAGTATTTTATACAACAACCTTCCAGCTCCCCATCTCGTAACTGCTGAGCGCTGCTGCTGAGACAACTGCTGGCCAGCCACTCTGAACCTTCCTTCCATCTTGATATCTCTCATGCTTAGCTCACAGTAAATTTGCTTTCTTGCTCTTCTAAGAGCTGCTGCACAAATCTCAGGTCTCCTATAATTTGAATCTCCCCTCAAGGCTTGCTGCTTCACATGGAACACCAAAAACCAGCTTGACTAAATCGTCCATTCCCCTTTTTCATGTATTTCTTTTTGGGTTGAACTTCTACATGGAGGAAAAGCAATCTTTGAAGAAAGGTCGTAAGGAAATCATAGGGAAATTGTGGGGAGGGAAAATTACAATGAGCCTCAGTAGCCTGAGATGAGTGTAGCAAAAATTTTGATATGTAGAGAACAGTTCCTCTCTGAATTGAAGTTATTTATCCACAGGATGGCACTGTGATCTGCTCCTGCTAAGCACATTTGGTGCAGCAGCAAAGAGATGGACGAAGGGAAAGAATTTTGGGAAAATAATTCCTGAGGGAAAGCCTGAGGCTCTAGAGAGGAATGACAGGAAAGACAGCAGCAAGGGAGAGTGTGTGAGACCGTACAGAGCCTTGTGACTCCACTAATACACCTGAGGACACTCAGAATTCTTCTCAATATAAGGAGAGAACAACAGACTAGGCTCTCCAAGCAACTCAAGAAAAGTATTTTTGCCAAGATCTTTGTGGGATTGACTGCCTGGCACACTTAAAACAGTTAAACTTGCTGGCAAGTGTGGTGCAGGGGAAGTTTCAGATGTAGCTCTTTTTTTGTGACCTGTTATTAGCAACTTAGTTAATTTTCCCTTCAACATAAATATGGTTAATCTGGAACTCAACGTTCCTAGATTAAAGAAAAAAAAAATAGAGTCTTTCATTGTTTTGCACTTCCCGATGCTCTAAGACATACAAGATGTTATGCAAACTATAGAAAAGATCGGCTTATTTTTGTGCCTCAGGAAGGAGAATTTATTCTTTCCATCCAGAACGTCATTTGATTTAAGAAGTAAATGCTATTTCTTGCACATCAAATAGATTGTAAGGAATAGTGGCAGTAAGGTTAAGCAGAAGAGTAACTGCATCTGCACAGAGAATAGATCTTGCCATAGATATTATGCTCATTCTTTCTTTAATTTTTCCTAGATCTGGTATGATTTCAGGAAATTTCAACGAATGGAAGGTTCAGGCACTTTGAAGATCCCAGTAACACTGGAAAATGTAAGTTTCTGTTTTAAAATACTATTCCCATGAAGCAGAAAAAGGCCCCAAACAAATTGGCTTTTGTTTTGTCAACATTCAAAAATCAGAAAAGTGACATTTCAATTTCCTTGTAGCAGTGTTATCTGAAGTTGCGTTGTAGAGAAGAAAAGTCCCACCTCCTTGATTGTTAGATGGAACACTAATGCGTCGTGATGTTAGAGAAAAAGAGAGATGGCATAAGGGTAACTTCTCCAAGCAAAGATATTTTGCTTTTACACGTGCAGGAAGATTACTGCTGTCCCCAATGTTAGTTGAATAGTTTTCTTTATGTACTTGTGGTGAAAGTTCATTTCTGAGCTTTGATAAGTGCAAGCTTCAGTTATCCCTGTTCGAAGTTAAAATTACATGATCAGAGTATAAGAACCTTTCTACCCTGACTTTGTTTTTCACAGATTCCTGTATTCCAGCGAGGGGGCACCGTAATACCTCTGAAGACCTCCGCTGGAAAGTCCACTGAATGGATGATAGATACTTCTTATGAACTCCGTGTGGCCCTGGACACAGAGGTACTCTGAGGCAACGTTCCCTTTACGAAGTTTTATTTACTCCATCTGACATTTTTAGGTCATTGATGCATGATCAGTCAGCACAATGGCTCTCCTCCACTTTCATTACAGGTTACAGGTTGGACTTGATGATCTCTATGGTCTTTTCCAACCATGTTAATTCTGTGATTCTGTTTGCGGAAGCTCCTCCCTCCCTCCCACTGTGTCCTAAAAGTGGCACTGAGTATAACACAGGCAGAACGTTTTCTGATCTTTCTCAGCCCTCCTTTAGTCCCTTGGAGGAAGGAGCAGAGAATGAGAAGGGCACAAACTTCCTCTTGGACGCAGAGAGAGAACTTCCCATGACTATCTTTTCTTATAAATGAGGTGGCAGCTGGAACCCACATCAACTTACAAAACCAAGATCTCGGAGCTAGACTCCCTGAGCCTTCCAGGGATACATGTCGCTGAAGAAAAATAAACATACATCCTTCACTCTGAAGCATAACGTATAGTGGGACATTTTTAGTTTCACTGTCCAGCACTAGAAGCTGCTATTCATTTGTACTCTATCTGATGTGTTTCACAGGCCTGTGCAGTAGGTGAGCTCTACCTAGATGATGGGCATTCATTTCAATATCTCCACAAGAAGCAGTTCCTGTATCGGAAATTCACTTTCCAGAAGAACATTCTCTCTTCCAGGTAACAGCAATTATGAACAAAAGCCATCAACACACTCATTGGAAATGCGTTTTCTAGTTCACAGGGCCTTCTTACAAATGGTGAAGTGTTAGTCTGATCTGTTGCTTAGTGAAGTGCCAGAGCATGCAGAATCTGTTATAAAACTGCAGAGGTGAACCGTATTCTGGGTAAGTCTAAGGGCAGCAAGACTTGAAATACCGAGTTGTCTCATACTGTTTCAGTCTAGTCAAATCAGAGATCCTACAAATTTTCTCAAATACAAAGGAAGTCATCAGTAAGAGTAAAGCCTAATCAGAGAGACAAAGGAAGATAAAATGGGAGATTTGCAAATAGGCAACATCTGGAGTGTTTGTATTTTCTAAGACCTATTTTTCCAAGATCATCTTCACTGAATGGGTGGTTGGTCGCTGGAACAGGATCCCCAGGGAAGAGGTCAAGGCACCAAGCCTGTCAGAGTTCAAGGAACATCTGGACAATGCTCTTAGTCATGATTTAGTTCTAGGTAATCCTACAAGGAGCAGGAAATTGGACGCTGTCCTTATGGGTCCCTTCCAGCTTGAGATATTCTATGTGGGAACCACAGACACCACTACATGTAGTCTCCAAATCTCATCAACAAATTCACTTTAAACATTGGCATGGTAAAATATACAAGAAAGGTACCTGAAAGGAAGCACAAGGGGACACAACCTGTAAGAGGCTGAGTGAAACAATCTACAAGCTAAAAATATCCGTAGCTGCTTGTAAGGAAAGAGTTGCTACATACGTCACTCTGACACTTCTGAGGTATGTTGCCTATGGGGCCAAGCAGAGCTTGAATGGTAATTTTACAGGCATTTCTTTATTCCTTCAGGATTCAAAAATATGCAGCAGGTGNGGAAGCTCCATCCCTGGAAGCCTTTAAGGCCAGGCTGGATGGGGCTCTGAGCAACCTGCTCTAGTGGGAGGTGTCCCTGCCCATGGCAGGGGGGTTGGAACTAGGTGGTCTTTGAAGTCCCTTCCAACCCTGACAATTCTGTGATGCTATGATTCTCTGTGATTTAGAACTTCTGCTGATGAACAGAAACTAATGTACCTCAAATCATCTTCTTTTTTCAGTTGCATGGATGGAAGTGGACAATACCAGACTACGTGTGTGGTTGAACGGGTGATAGTTCTGGGGTTTGGAAAGCAGCCCACGATTGTGACAGCCTGTTCCAAGGGTAATCAACTGACTTATATTTTACTACAGTTTTTTGAAATGCTGTTGCTCTGTTGCCTTTCAGTAGAGGCAGCAAACTGACGGCTCTACAAAGGAAGTGTTACAGCATAGGAAGCATCGTTTAGTTTTCTTTGCTACTTTTTTGATATCAAGGACAGAATTTAGTGAAAGGAGACAGCAGCTACTCACCACTAATATTACATGTAGAACTGAAGATCCTTGCTTTACAAGGCAATAGATACATCAGTAAAAGTGATTCAGAATTAACAAGTTCAGATAAATGGTCGTACTCTGTGCGGGACAAGGAGATAGGATTTCAAATGAAGGACCATTTGCTCAGATCTGTAAGCCTGCCTAGTCTAGAACAGAGAACTTGCAAACAAAACCAGAAATACTTTTCCCTTTTCCTGCTCATTCAAGTGTGTCTGAAGTTCCTGATTAGGTGAGGATCTCTAGAATTTGTGAGGGATCCCACAGGGATAGGCAGCAGCATCTACGGAAAGGGCTTATCATTTCTGGTTGCTTTCCAAGCATGTCCCTACACTTCAGAAATCATGTGGACATGGACTTTCTGCCTCCAGCCTGTCAATCTTCAGGACCTTTAGGGTACTTGGAGGAAAACCTATGCTGAAACAAGGGTTATTTTATTTTAAAATTTTTTTTTTCAGAAAATTCTTTGAATAGTTCAATGTACTGTAGTTTGAAAGGTAAGAAAAAAAGACATAGCTTTTCCAATTCTACTGCATTCTTATGCGTCTGCTGGGCAGATCTGACTACTATGTCCCTGCCACTGACGGAAAGGGTTGATTAAGAAAGGAAGTCTGAATTAAAAACTGGAGGGAATCATGTGTAACTGTTCTTCTAAAATCATATCATAAACTCTCTTGTCCTGTTCAGATGGGAAGGAAAAAGAAGTGGCTTTCACATACAATACGAAGATCTTTGCGCTGACGCTGGAAAATTTAGCCCTGAGCGTTGATGCTGACTGGAAGATTTGCATCAACTGAAAGGAGATTCAACTTCTTCAGAGAATTCATTGTGAGGTTGAGGGAAAATAAGTCGGGAGTACTTAATGTTCACTTGAATCCAATCAAATCAAGGAACTTATTTCCCACCCACACTCCCAAACTAATATTTCCTACAATTTTTCTTCTAAAGCACTCACTTAAACTTGGATAGCTCTTCTATTCAGCAACAGTAGTAGCACTAGGATGGTGTCTTTGAGGGAAAAAGCTAACTACTATCTGCTCCAGGTTAGCTTCAGGTAGGAATTAAGATTGAGTCCTGCTTTCACTTGCACCAAAAAAAATCATACATTGATCGCAGGTGAGATTGTGCTCACTGGCATGAGGTTTGATGTAAGTATTTGGAAATCCCACTATTCAGAGACTGAAGTACTTGAGAAGGGCAGATCTGGGCCAGTTTGACATGCAGCATCAGTAGATACGCCAGATGCAGAGGTTATCACCAGTGTTCTGCCTGCAAGCTGCCTTGTGAAAACAAACACAGAAGGAGCTACCCAGTGTGATGACAGCCACAGACACTTCTCCTTTCCAGTCCTTATGATGATGCAGAATTAAACAGTCTGTACAGGACAGCAAACAACAGGCTAGCCAAACAGTTCCATCACTGAAGGTAAGGTTTGAGTAGGATGTGCCAGTCAGTGGTGCAACAGTAGAAGATGGTAATATGGGAGTGCAGAAGTCTCTCCAGTAGCTGCCTTTGAAACTGGTGTTTGGATTTTGAAAAGGCACAGCTCTGCCTAAGTGCAATACCAGCATAGAGTAGCAGCTGGACTCGTGTGGAAATATTTTGTGTTCTTGCTCCCCTCTCTCTGCAAGTACTATTTAAAAAAGGTTTCATTAGGAAAGAAATGGGCATTTTGGGATGATGGAATGTCATTGGTTAAAGCCAGCCCAGTGAAGCACCTCTGCTTACGGAGAATTCTCTTTCTTCATGTCTTCCAACTCTTCCCAAGATTTGCCTTCCTTTGCACGTATTTTAGTAATTTCTTGGTCATTTTTTAGTATCTGGCTGAGATTTGAGCTTGGTATTTATGAAGCAAATTTTTAGATTTTAATGGAATTAATTTTGCATTTAGCCATCCCACTTCATGCTTATTCTCCCATTCTTTTACAACTCACCCTAAGGTTCCCTTGACTCCTTTTTTCTTCACCGTCTCTGCAAACAGAACTGACGTGTCCTGCTGCTTTATTCCCTTTCAAAAATGAGTCATCCCGAGTCTTGTATCCCCTGCGTCTTGCCTATTCCCACAGCCCTTTCCATATCAGGCATCTCTTTTCGCAGGCTACCACTGCTCCACAGCACAAGTTGTTTGACCTCACCATTTGCTACACTTGTTAACTATATTATTTTAAAACGAGATCTGCTTTGTGTTAAACCTAAACATGCTATCAGTAAGGTTTTGTGAATATAAAAGGGCAAAATTTACTTGCTTTCTTTTAGCAAGATGAAGTATTTTTTAAAGTCATCAGTAAAATAACTCAAGAAAAAGAGAAGGATGGTCAGAATTTTTGCCAGCTAACCATAACGTAACAGTCCATTTGTATGTTACTCCCTGCTCTTCTTACTAAGTCCTCCCCGTGCTTGGTCAGTCATTCCCAGCTGCTTCTGTTTGTCCTCTGCAGGGCAGATTTCTGGGAATAGCAAGTGCGAGAGCAAACTGTGACTACTCTGCTCTCGACTACCAAGTGCAGTTTGTCCCCCACCAGACACTTAGGTTCCTTCTTTTCCCTTCTGCAGAGCTGTTTGTCTGCTCCTTCTAGCAGATAGTGTGATCCTCCGCTCCAGGAACTGGCAGCCAAAACATTGCTGTGCTTAATGCAGACGAGTTAATCCACGTAGAGCAGTAGCAAATAGATCTTTTCACATGTATGAGAAGAGAGACAGACCCTATTTTTGAGACAGATCCTATTTTTCTATCAGCTTCTAAGCTTTAGTTGAGGATTGCCTCTTATATTTAAGCATAACACTGCATCTGACAGGGTATAATTACTGTCTAGAATGTTTTAATGAAATGTTATAACTGATATTTCCAAAATTGGAGAGTCAGTGAAATAAAGGAATAATGAAGAGAGTTACATGCCTTTTTCCTTCTTTCTACTGTTGAGAATCATTACTAACTGTTCTTCTAAGGGTATCTGATGGAAGCAAATGACTAGATTTATACTCTGGTCCTCAGTATGATGTCTGCACTATGGTAAGTGCTCATGGGCCAAATTTTCAGTGGCATGAAGTGCCTAACTTCTACAGATTTCAATAGGAATTTGTTGCTGAAAATCGTAGCAGTTGTATCTCTACCTCTGAGGAAAAAAAATTCAAAAGAATTTACTTGATATTTGTAGCAACTCACATGCTTTTCCACATATTTATACCATAAATGAAAAATAAATGTATAGTCTGTCATCACAAAAAAAGTAACTGAATTTAATCAGTGAAAACAACTGAAGATAAAGCTTCATAAAAATTAAAAGGGATTATCATTCATGTAGTTCACTTTTGCTTTCTCTGAACGGGTCAGCTGCTGGGGTACTTCTGCTTGCAAGAAAATCCATTGCAAAAGGTGGTTTAATTCCTAGTGGACAAAGGGTTTATTTTGCTGTTTGTAGCAGACAGCACATCCATTCCACTTGATGGTAAATTGTGTTTCTTTAAAGATACCATTTGTCTTTTACTAGCAACTGCTGTTTCTCACAAAAAAGAGCTACGTAACACAACCATCTGTCCAGTAAACAATAAGAAAAGGAGAAGGTTTTTTTCGAACAGGTATAACTACAAAATACTCCTGAGCAACAACAACAACAGAAAAGCAATATTGGGTTAGAAGTGAGAAGTGCGTGTCCCCCTGCCAGGCACTAGCTGAACTGTTAGCTGTAGCCGTAGCAGAAGGTCATACCCTGATGCTTGCTGACCATCCCAAGATAAAAAATAAAATAAAATCACTGCAAATCCTTCACTTGATCCTCTCTGGCAGCCCACAGGGAGTTTGTCAAATAGCACACCTCAGCTACTTACATTCGTCTTGAAACGATGATCTATGTACGAGACTCAATAGGTTAATTTTTGTATTGCTCAAGAAGGGAAAATATGAAAGGAAGGACATAATGCACAGGCTCCAAAATGAGCATTTTTGCTGAAGCTGTGCACTGAGAGGGGCGTGCATGTCGCTACTTGCTTTGCTCTTGAAATCCTCCTGGAAAGAGTGATGCATAGCTCTGCCAAGCTGTTGTGCAAAATAATGTCAAATATGACACCTGCAATTCTTGCATCCAAATGTAATGAGGAGTCATCAGCTCTGCATCTGCACAACCTAACCTGAAGCAATTGCATTCTGATGTCAACAAACAAATCCGTCCTTTCTGATTGCCCTGCTGGTGCAAGAAGGCTTGTGTTCATGGTCAAAAAATGTAGGCCACCATTAGAAGACTGAATAATAATGCTCCTACAGGTCAGTCAAGCTCGCCAGCTACACCACCTTCTTTAAAAGTTACCCTGGTGGAGGGGTTTTTTTTTTAAATGAGCTGTAGGGATTGTCCGTTGTCCTGTTGATTTGAAATGTGTAAACCAAGCAAATGGCTGAGAAACAGAGAGGAATCAGTGCTTTGGCGAACACCGTAGTACTAGGGCAGAAGGTCAGCAATGTGTACATGAGCCAGAGTCCAGAGGCTGGTGTCACGAGGCTAAAATAACGTTGATGTCATCGTGTGATTTAAGACTTCCCAATCAAAGAAAAATCAAGGTGTTAGGGAGCTTTGCTTGGTACGTAAACAATGTCACCTTTTAAAAAACTGGGTTATGGAGAAGAGCAACATGAATTTAGATTTTCTTTCACAGAGGCTGTGAATTTGTTCCTTATTTTGTAGCACAACAGTGTGATAAACGTGTAAACTCAGACGTCTCCTCTAAGCTTGGTATATCCTAACACACACAGAATGCACCAGTTTCCACACTGGACCCCTTATAAATTTTTCTGTCCCTATATGAAAAAGTGCCACTTACATGGGAGGTAGCTACCACCAGGTGAATCTTGATGCTTCTGAGCTGCTGCTCTCCAGAAGAGACAAAAAACAGCTGGCAGGTATCTACCTGACCTCAGTAGCATCGAAATTCTTCCTTTTTAATAGAATCATGGATTGGAAGAGACATTAAAGATAATCTTGTTCCAGCTCCCCCGCCATGGGCAATGACACCTTCTGCTAGATGAAATTGTTCAAAACCCCATCCAATCTGGCCTTGAACACTTCTATGGATGAGGTGTCCACAACTTCCCTGGGCAACCTGTTCCAGTGTCTCACCACATTCACAGTGAAGACTTCCTTGCTAACATCCAATCTAAATTTCCCCTTCTTCAGTTTAAAACCACTATCCTTCCTCCTATCACTGCACTCCCTGATAAAGAGTCCCTCCACATCTTTCCTGTAAGCCCCCTTTAAGTGCTGCAAGGCCGCTAAAAGTCTCCCCAGAGCTTTCTCCAAACTGAACAACCCCAACTCTTTCAGCCCATCATCTTAGGGGAAGTGCTCCAGCCCCCTTACAATCTTTGTTGAGCCGCTTCTGGACCCACACTGACAGGTCCACATATTTTCTGTGCTGAGAACTCCAGAATTGGATGCAATACTCCAGGTGGGGGCCTCAAGAGAGCAGAGCAGAGGGAGAGAATCGCCCCTTTTTCGCCATTAGGAGGAGCATGTGTTCAGATAGACCTCTCGACTAGTAAAAATCTCTAGATACCTTTTCTGCAGCGAAGGGCAGAAACAACAAGTTGAGTACAGCAGTTCCTTCAGGCGTGTCAGGACTGGTTTATGGGCTGGCAGTGCTTCATATGTACTTTCCCAAACCAGTTTCAATGTTTTCTCTACTTAAGAAAAAGATGAGGGGCTTGCACCAGGAGTCAGCCCGCGCATGGAGCCTGTCCCAGGAGCATGCCTGGCCTTGGCACGAGCTGCAGAGAAGATCGACACCATCTCGCTAACCCCCTCCCTCTCACTTTTGCGCTCTCTGTCTTTGCCTGTAGCTATTTTTAGATATCACGGGTAAAAGCTTGTCCCTTCTGGACGTTCATACGCACAGGGCAGGCACACGCACACGCTGCAGATGCTACAACTCGAGCACAGGAGCTAGCAGATTGTCTTGGCCCACATAGAGGAATAAATTCCAATTTCTTATGACAAAATACTGCCCTTGGAGAGGATGCACAACGCGCTCAACCACGTGGAATTCTGTTGCTCACGAATTTGACTGGGAGACTTTCAGCGGGTAGAAAAAGCGGTTTACACGGCAACTTCCTCTTTTCTCCGATTTCCTTCCAGTTTGCAAGATCTTGCTTTGTTTCAACATTTGCTCTAAGCTCAATTCCCATGCCGACGGCCATAAATGCAGCGGTGGCTCAGCAGACAGCTGCTGGGTCAGTTCCCAGCGCTACTATTAACACTACAACTGAAGGTGCAGGTGGGGGCACAGGGGGGATTTATTCTGCTATTATAAGTCGCAACCAGCCCATTATCAAAGTAAAGGAGAAGACCTATGAAGAGCTTCACAAGAAGTGCCTGGAGCAAAACATTCTCTACGAAGATCCGGATTTCCCACCGAATGAGTCCTCCCTCTTCTATAGCCAGAAAATCCCCATCAAGTTCGAATGGAAAAGACCACGTGTAAGTAACGCGCTTGCTGAGTGCCTTTAATTTGCGGTGAATTGAAACATTCACTCTGAGCTTACGTTTTTGCAGAAACTGTGTGTCAGGGGACGCGGGCAGAATAAGCTATATTTCTCTAGAGCTCTCCTGAAAGATAAATAGCTAGGGCTGCGGAAGCTCAGAGAGTGTTTATATGACGACCAACNTTCTGAGCAGCTTCCCCAGCTCCCTCTTTTGGGCAGCATTTGGCCACCTCTACTAGATTTGTTATACTCCCCCAACACCCAAATCTGTGCTTCAATAGCAAAGTCAGTGGTGAGAGATAAAACTAACCACAGGAACACAACCAAATGGCAAAAGACCAGGAGCTGTTGCAGGTAGCTCTAACAGAGGCAGAGGGAGGCCACGTGCTTCTGTCACAACAACAGCGTGAGCAACGCAGAGGGAGAAACATGAGTCCCCCCATCTGTCATGCCCTGTACGCCTGTGGTCTATCATTCCATCATCACCATAGCTGCACCAGCCCCTGGAGATGGATGTGAATGAGTGAAAAGCAGCCACAAGTCACAGATCACAGAATGGTTTGGGTTGGAAGGGACCTCGAAGATCACCTAGTGCCAAGCCCCCTGCCCTGGGTAGGGACACCTCCTGTTAGAGCAGGTTGCTCAGAGCCCCATCCAGCCTGGCCTTGAGTGTCCCCAAGGACAGGGCTTCAACCTCTCTGGGCAGCCTGGGCCAGGCTCCAACACCCTCACCTCAAACAAATTTCTCCTCCTGCTCAGCTGGAACCCAGGAGGTTCCAGCTGGTACCCAGTGTCCCTTGTCGTGGCGCTGGGCACCACTGAGCAGAGTCTGGCCCCATCCTCTTGCCCCCCGGGTGCCCTTTATTCAATCGAAGCTATCTGTGTTCTTCTGACACAAGTGTTCAGTTGTCTGACGGGTCTGTGGTGCTAGCTGTGGGTACAGCAGAGGCAGGAGATCCAGAGAGCTGCAGTCAGCACTGGCATGCTGTGGGGTCATGGATCCAGCCAGTCCTGACCCCAGTAGAGGTGGCTGTCCTGCTGGGGACACGCTGGGCCTAGTTTATAGATGCCTGCACCTTTTGTTGCAAATATATTTAAAACAAACCCCGTAATTCAGGTCACACTTCCACACCCAGTAGGTCCCCAAAGAGCAGAAACTCACACAAAACACTATTTCCTTTTATAACGTGTCCCCTATCTTGTCTTCCATACCACAACTGCGAAGTGAGACTTCTCTTAGGCCCCGATGCAAGAGACCTCTACCTATTGGTGCCGATCTCTGACTGACCCAGGACTTTGCTTCCCTGGACTTTGGAACCGCAGGTTACAGAGCACCGGTTGGAGGACTTGTCTGATAATATTATATATTTATATAAATAGCAACGTTAACAGAACATCATAAAGTCAATGAATATTAAGTAGTAATACTGTGTTAAAGAGTGTTTTGCTAAGAGATTAAAACAATCATCGAAGCGCCAAATGTAAAGAAAGATTCAGCTGCACAGGCCATGTTTTGCAACAGTCTGTAAAGATATAGATAACTCTTCTTATTAAATTGCAATTACTTCTCTTTTTTTGGTAAAGAAAGCAACTAGCTTTGCAACTAGCAACTATAGGTGTATAAACTGGTAATTTTTAATCCCTTGGAAATTCAGTCAAACTTGAATTGAATCAGACTTCATAATGTATTCTAAAGTAAAACAAATTATCAGACAGTTTAGACGTCCTGAGAGAAAACCCTAAAACTGGCTTCACTGATTTTTATAGTCTGTTGGATATGCCGCATACCCCTAGAAACAGCAAATAAACATGTGACCTGTGTCCTCTAAGATGTCATTTAAAACAGAGAGCAGAGAGATGGGCGACCTGTTCCTGACTGCCTCTTGCTCCCTGAGTCACCTTCGTCATGTCACCTAAACCAGTTGTGTCCTGGATCCTCTCATCTGCCACATGAGATTAATGTATGAGAATATACATGAAAAATTAATGCTGGCCTTAAATGAGCATTATTAACCATGACCTGAATCCACTTGGGATTGTTGGGTGAAAGGTTTTCCAGAAGCTTCAAATATTATTCAAGGAATCACAAAGTTAATCCAAAGGGCGTATGTTTGCCAGTAACCAACACCGTAACCAGCACTGATGAAGGTGCCATTCCTCAGCTGAATGGTGCTTCTCCGCGGTGGCTTTCACCATATTATGCTGACATATGGAAGGGTTCTGAGTCTGCTTTTGCACCTGGGATTTATGAGGGCCCCACAGCAAGTCAGGCCCATGGATGACACTCCCCCAACCCCCAGCTCTGAGCTGAGGCACCCACTGAGCCTGGCATGGGCTATTCCCCTCCCATGTGTGGGCTGCCAGGGCCTGGGCTCTCCCCACTTCCCCTGGCAGTGGCCGTGCTGGGACTCAGCCTTTTCCTTGGGGCTCCTGCAATTTATTGTTGAGTTGGTGAGCGGTGACCTGCATCCCAACCCCAGAGTTGCCCCTTGCTCTCATGCATCTGGCCCTACAGGCTCTCCTCACTGCAGCTGGTGCTACCCAGAGGTCAGGTCCTCCTCTGCCACCTCCGAAAAAGATTGGCTTCTGCTACTGCGAGGGCAGGAGGACTGGTCTTGTGCCTTACCAGCAGAAGGACAGCTGTGAGCGTTGGCATGGGGACAGCGAGAAGGCCCCTGTAATTCTACTCAGCTAGTGACTGCCATGCCATGACATGAATGCACAGAGCAGACCTCCTGATACTCAATTCAAGCAAGTGACAGCCCTGAAAGTTTCCACATAAAGACTGCAGGATCCATCCAGTGTTTGTTCAGAGTATGCATGAGCATAGTTTAGGTATGTAGAGGGGAAACAAAATCCTCCTCGGCTAATACATAATATTAAATTATTTGCTCACTCATGGAAGGTAAGAGAAGCCCAAAGAACCATTGTGACCTGCACCAGGTTATATCCAGCTCAGTGACGGGCTGTGCTCAGCTTTCTGAATGGCCTCAGCCTCCCACAAGTACGCTGCCTGTGGGAGCTTCTCTCAGCTGAGAGCAGGAACGAGGTTGCTGATTTTGAGAGTTGAGAAAAACTCAACTCTGTTGAGAGGTCCTGCTGTGGTCCTGTATGGATCTAATGACACTGGGACATTAACAGAAAGGCTCTGCTGTAAGACTGTGCTTTCAAAGGCACCACTGTCATTCTCCTTGCTCACAGCTGGGAGGTCACAGCATTAGCAATGACTTACCTAGGGTGATCCTCCCCATAACCAAGAAAATCAGCAGGAGGAGCTTTCTTTTCATGACTGATACAAATAAAATCAAGTCAGCAGACAAGTGCATTTTTCTCAGAATAAAAGTGAATCAGTCAGACCTGTTGCGCAGCTGTGAAGCTGTTTGAGTTCAGTGATCACACAATGTGTGTCTCTGCAGGCAGTACCACAAAGCAAAGATGGCATTTAGTGCCACCAAGGTGGGACTTTCAGATGAAGGTAATCCAACTCTGAAATTGTAACACCAGCTTAGTCTTTGACAACATCAAACTCTGCCTTGAAGCTGTAGCACAGCCATTGAATAGTATGGTCTAGACCATGAGAGGCCAAGGGAGAAGCGTAAGGCTACAAATTGTCTTCGGCAGGCCAAAGAATAGGCTTCCTCTACTTGATGGGATCAGTTTAGGGAATTTACTTGGAATGCCATCGTTTATTAACAGGAGTTTTTAAAGGAATTAATGCCTTTTGCTGCAATATTATAAGCTGATTGGAGAAGGATTCTTCCTGTCACAGAAAGTGAAGAAAAGCTAATGAAAATATAACAAAGGTCAAATGCCATTTTTAGTTGAATGCTGCCCTTGCATTTTCCAGCACTCCCTTCCAAGAGACACATAAGTACCCTTTGACCAAAAAGCAGCGTGCACTACAAGTTGGGGTTTTGTAGGATGCTGTCACCCTTGCTGTAACTTTAACTGATTGTAATGAAATTAAAGTCCAGATTGAATCATCACAGTGAAGACAAAGGTCCATTGGATAGTACACCAAGGCAGTCTGAGGCACTTGGATCAGAGGAGACTCTTTCTAGATGGATGATTGCGTCAGAGAAGTGCAGCTGAAAGGGCTTCTCTGTGATGACTTAACCTAAGAGATGAAGAGCAATCCTTTGCTCAGCCGGGAAGACAAGGACAGACCTGCCACCTGCACCTCGAGCATCAGGTCACCTTGCTCTGCTGACTGAGTACTTTTCTTCAGCCTTGGAAGACCTTGAAATCTTTTCTCTGTGAGTTCAGCTGTACTCAGCACAACTAGCACAGATAGAGAGGAACTAGAGCAATACAATATTAAAAGCATATCCATAGTCTACTAAATGCACCTGGCGACCATAAAGAAATGCAAGAAAACTATTTTTGTCACAGCTAAAACAGTCCATATCACACCTGTATGATTTCCTACTTTGCATTCTTTTACCAACCATCCTCCAAAGCAATCGAGCCCACAATGAAATAAATTGCTCTGAGAAGCAATCATTGCTGTACGTTCAATACTTGGGAACACTTAAGCACCATCTAACTCCCTTCATTTAAAAAAACACAGCACGCTGGTTTTCAGAGCTTGTTACTTCAACAGGACAGAATCAAGCTAAAATACTTTAATAGAGCTTGAAAAAAATGCAATTTAAAAAATGGCATCTCACAGCTGGTTTTCAGGCAAGCACCACAGTAACATGAGGAAGAATATCTTCAACAAAGCGAGTGGGTGGAGAAAAGCATGAAGGCATCTCAAACAGCTGCCTTGCAGAACTGGACCCCAGGACAGCTGACTGAGGCCCAAAATAACAGGACAATCCCCCCATTCCCTCCCTTGAGGAGAATAAAGTGACTGCTGGGAGGAGCCGGAAGCTGGTCTCTATCTGGCTCTGTGACTAATCCAAATATTTACATCAAAGCAACTCTGCTCATTACTGTGAAGGAGCAAAAAAGTGGGCTCAAGCCAAGTGAAACCACCAGACCTGAAACATGAGTCTGGGAAAATCCAGGGCTACCCTAATGGCATGGGAGGAAAGCTTTAGACTGCTGAGGTAGTGTAGCATCAGCTGCCTGTACTGCCACACAAGCCATTGTCAACTGTTTCTTCTCTCTCCTTCCCACTCCAGCCCTGCCATCTTCTGGCATCCTGGGTTCTTGCACTGTACTTTGTGTTCCTCCACACTTGCAGCTGCTCAGCGAAGTGGTCCTGAGATTGCAATACCTTTCTTTCCTTACCATCACAAGAGAGAGGTCCAGAAGTTAAATGTCTTTTTCTTCCCCATACCGAGTATTAGAGTATGAGAGATAGGATAAAGCAGGGACATATTTTTCTCTGTAGGACAGGTTGTACCTACTTCTTCTCTTGGCTCTCCTCTACCCTGCAGTTCTTTGTTCTATATATAAAATGTTCTGTGTAACCCTGCAAGAGACCCACCTCATTTTCTGGTAGTTCTTATGTAGTCCTTCCCTCCCTACAGTGACTCTTCGATTATTTATGCCTGTATAGCATCTTGTGCCCATTCTGTACTAGTATAAATACTGACAAACCCAGTATGTTGTCCTGTGTGCAGGACAAGAGACAACCTTTTTATCCTCAGAGAAGCTGATATCTGCATACATCTCTGAATGCAGCATTGGCAATTAAATACTACATCACAAGGAAAAGAATAAAGTCTCTTAACCAGCAATTAATTATTCCTCAGAATTAAACATCTGATCCTGGGCAAACTTTAAGAAGGAGCATTCCTGGGTTTCACTGCTGATGTAATGCATTCTCCAACCCTATTAATGGCCTAGCATGTTGGATAGTGCCAGTTTCATACCTTAAACCTGCAGTCATTTTTAGGGAATTTAATCAGGTCCCCTGATGCTCTTTATTGGGTTGAAAGATATTTTTCCCTATTCTTCTCATTTTAATGCTCTTGCACCCCATATAGAGAGAGCGCCCCAGGCAGTTAGACCCTGTAGATACATGGAGAAAGCTCCAGCTGAAGTCTGGAACATCCGAATTCCAAAATATTTTCATAGTGAAACTGCAGCTGAAAACTCTGTGTGAGATTTTGATGTCCATAAACTACCCCCCAGGAGAATATTGTCATAAATCAGCCTTTATTTCTACAGCAAACAGACATCACAACACATGCTCCTCCTGCTCATTCATCTGTTTATATTTTTCAGGAAATCTGTGAGAATCCGCGGTTTATTATTGGTGGAGCCAACAGAACAGATATCTGCCAAGGAGAATTAGGTAAAAAATCCATACTTTAGCTCTGCCCTTTTAAAAATCTGCATCATAGTTTAGCTCTCTATTTTCTTTTGCTTTCAAGATGACATTTGAAGTCATCTGTCTTACTATTTGTCCTGGTTTGGGT
>WEIS01065963.1:1063-16706 GCA_013389965.1 Todus mexicanus | reverse complement strand
TTGTTAAGTACCCTACTTTGTCTTCTTCAGGATATCTTGCTCATTAGTAAGGTGGATCCTCATTCAGTTCATTAGTTTCTGTGTGCATTTGTGCGAGGACTCAACAGATAGGCAGTGACAAATTAAAGCTGGACAGATGAAAAAGTTTTTGCTGTTGGTTTTGTGCTCATTCTTAATCTCCTGAGCTAAAACTTACAACCAATTTGAGAACCAATTAATGAATTGATCAGACTTCTCTACCCTGGAAATGTTTACAGAGGGCAGAGCAACAGCTAAACAGGAACAACTTCATGCATTAAGTCATCATTGTCTGTCTGGCAGAACACCTGTATGTCTTTCCATGAATTGTGTGAGCAATCCTGGTAACACTTAGTGCAGGAGATTAACCACAGTTATATCTGAATCCAAACATGAAATTCCAATTCTGTCAAGAACCCCACCCAGTAAAGACTGATGTACTTTTTATATGCTACCTTTCCCTTGTAGTACAGATATAACTGCACTTATTAGCCACCGCTATCTGAAAAATGTAGAGACATTTCCACAAAAGGAAAGACTTCTATATGATGTGCTTGTAATAAACATCCCCACAAATGTAAATTCAAAGGGCTACGCTTACTGTGTTGGTGTAACTTTACTGACTTCATTAACAGACTAGAATATTAACAGACTAGAATACTAACAACCCTTGGAAAATTTACTTTCTTTTTAGGTAGAACTTCTCTTATCTCATCTACCTCGCAAACATAACAGAGACCTATTCTCATAAAATAACTTGAGGCCTACAGCACTGTGCAATTGCTAAGAATTAACCTGACCACCATTACTCAGTGTAAAAACATGTGTCTCATAACAATGAGATTCTGTCAGTGTCTACAGCAGAAACACCCTTTACCAGAGGCATATAAAACAAAGAAAAAAGTTACCATTAAGGACATCTTAATCGGGCATTAGGTATGGTAATAGACAAAATATTGGTCAGCTGTATCCAATCTTGTCCACTTAAACTCCAAAATTTGCCATAAGAACTTCAAATAGCAAGAGTCCAGATGTCCTGTGACTAAATTTTTAGGTCATTCTTTCACAACAAGAGAATGCATCTCATAGTGTTTAAACCCCTATGTATTATTCTGCTCTTGGGGTACATGAGAAGTCCCTATTATCAACAGAGACATGCATGCAAATCAAGAAAATATCTCTAAAATGGTCTTTTTAACTATTCAAATGACACCTTGCTCTGCAGTATGTGACATTTAACATTTTCAAGGCACCACACAGACATTAACTAATGATTCCTGATATCATCCCTCTGAGATGTCTGTAATCATCACCATCTACAGGTGGTGACACCGACGCAGAGGGCCAACTTCATACATGAGCTATGGTAGGGATACATTTAGCCAGATTAGTTAAGTGTCATAAAGAATTTTAAACAAGTCCTTTCTGCATCTCCACAGCACAGCTAGAACTAGAACCTGGGGTTTCTTCTCTTCAGTTTTCAGCACACCAGTGTGTTACCTAATGATTTTAAGCAGTTCTGGACCACACTTTCAGCTGCCATCAGCATCTACAATTTTTTTGAATCCAGCACAGTTGTAACTCCTTACAACGAATTTAGTCCAAAGGCTTTCTGAACAGTTTCACAGAAAAACTCTTTATGCCTGATTAAAAAGAAATGAAATATCTTTTTCTTGGCAGCACCTGGTCTCTTCAGGAACATGTTTACATTTTGATGAATTACACAAATACACTACGCTTTTTGGATAGCTGCGGACATATTAATATTGAACTGCAGAAAAACACATGTTGGTAAAGAGCCCATTTTGTGTCTTGGCTCATGGAAAAGAATGTGGAAATACCTTTTCTACAGTATCTTTCCTTTGACAGTGCTGCAGGCACTCTGAAAATAATAGCATAAGGTTAACTGACAATTGCACGTGTATTTACACCTATAGCCTGATATTATCATATTGTTAAAGAAGGAAAAACTCTGGGGTTAGAATAAGCAACTGAATAAATTTCTAGCTAGTGGAAGCAAGTGAAGCTAGAAGAGACGTTACGCTCAAACTGCTCAAATATCTCACACATTCCATGTACACACCGTTTCAGAAACCTATGAGAATCCTAGCGGAGGAGCAAAGACACAAGGAAAGGTTTAAAAAGCAGTAAAACATCATCCCAGCAGTACTTGCATAATTCCTGCTGCCATGGAAGCTCATAGAAATTATAACCTTTTTCATAAATGCAATTAAGCAATGATGGATTAATCTAAAAGAGGACTGGTTTTGGCAGCTGGAATTATCTAAAAAAATTTCTTCAAAACAATAAGATTTTTCCTTTTTTTAGGAACTAGGGGGAGTCTGCAGGCTCAAAGCTGCAAGTTCTCAAGGAATTGTATTTTTGGGACAATTAGTATCATTATGCAACATAGATGTATTTTTTTATATGCAGCATGGCCCACAAAATGCACTAAAGAGACATCCTAACTGAAACTATTCTGCTGGTTTCTTGGAGGCTCCTGTCCATACTTTCTGTACTAAGCAGAGAGAGCTGCTGCATTCAGTGCAGAGTCTGAATAAACAGACTCTCTCTGCCTCTTATCTGTGCCATACCTTGCAAATCAGGTCCTCTCCAACCTATATCACCTGTGCTCCTTTTAAGTCTCTTCCTACTCACACAAGTTCCCATTAAGTTGTACAATTTATCCTAAAACCACTGTTTCATAGCTTTAACAATTTTCATACCTACAGAGTTAAACCATGTCCCTTAACTATGCTTACAAAACATGCCTCTTTGGTTTGTATTAAATAAGGCTTCAGTTAGTAGTATTGTTCTGGGTGTTTATGAAATTACAGTTATACATCTGTAAGCTCAGTATTTACTACCTTTACTAAGTACACTTTTCCCCTTTAACTTTGCTGACCTGCCACATATTCTTACATTTTACCTGTAATTACTGTGAGGTTTTTCACTTTCTTCTAGCTTAGAAGAACATGAACAGGTTTCACTTCTATCATTTTAGTTCAATAAGAAGATTTATTTATTGGTTTCTCTTCTGTACAACCAAAATTGAGCCTCTTAAAGCATGTATTCTGTAGCTTGAGATGATTACCTCGAAGTTTAGGTGGTATCATGATTTTAGAGTTGATTACTCAAGAATTTAAGGAGCAATTTCTGGGAAAATACACTATAACCTTTTCACCAGTTGTCTCACTACCTGACTTTCACCAGTTGTCTCACTGCCTCTCCCTCCTTCACAACTTGTGAAGCAATCTGCAGTGTCTCCAGACTGGAGAACAAAGAGCAGGAGAAGAAAATACAAAGCAGGGCTCCAGCAGCATTGCAGTGTGCCTGAGGAGCTGCTCCATGCTGCTGAAGGCACTGGGCAGGGGCTGGCACAGGTCTTCTGCCACTATTGAGGAGCCAGTGCAGACTCCCAAGTGTGACTTCCAGGTCTTGTGCTTCCAGGTCTTCTTTGGGTGGCTCACATCCAAAAGCTAATGCAGATAACAACAGATTTTTAACACAAAATGCTGTGTGATATGAATGCTGAAAACAAAGACCAACATAAAGGAAACTGGAGCTCAAGATAAATGACTTAAAAAGCAGATTTGTTTCTTCTGTCCCTTCAGCAGCACCAGTTTGTGTTCATCTACTCTGCATGACAACAGCCTCCCAATCCCCAAAGCACGACTTTCTAACATTTACATGCTCATATTGATCTTGTGGTATCTAGCACTGATGAAAGAAGTTGTGTAATGCTGATGTGATCCTCAAAATAGCACCTTAGTAGCTAAAAGTTAGGGTACAGAATTTTACTAATTCCTGCTATATTTAGCATTGTGCTGCCTTACAGTTTCCCCACTAATGCCTAATTCAAACTTGCCAAAAGCCCAACAGTACTGAAAGAAAATATCCCAAAAGCAAGGTCACTTCATTCAAATGTCAAATTTTCACAGGAACTCTAAATCCAGACCTTGAACAGGGAGACACGAAACTTTCAGAAAGAATTCATCTTCTTGGATTGTCTGGAAGTACCATTTATCTTGCTTAAATCAGTACAACAGAATCTCTAAATGAGTTTAAGAGATTTCCAAGAAACTCATTTATGTATCAAATCTAATTAAAATTAATCCCTTTAGTGTATTCATAGTGAATTGTGGTTTTTCCTATGTTCTCCTTAGGAACTGTTTCTTGCTAAACTTTTCATAAAAAACTATGCTGTTAGAGACTAGAAAATAACTGAAGTGTGGAGCAGTGCTATTACAACACCAGTCACATTAGTAGCTCATGTTAGTCTACACACGAGACAAGAAGCAGCACAGATGAGCCTCACTGTTATTTTCCAAGGAGTGTGTTCTCTTACAGTCTATTAAAATCATATCACCGGCCTTTTGTAAGTAGTGCGACAACATAAAAAGTCAGGCAACTTCAAAATTAAATTGTTTTGTTTTCCCTCCATAAAGATTAGCTTTATCCTTTAAAGTACAGTCAAGTAATTTTTTTAAGAAATAAGAAAAACAAATATCTTTGATTTTTTTCCCACACTCGGATTATTAATTTTTAAATTTTCAGAATTCTAGCATTTATGAAATTACACTGATTTGTGAATAGTGGTAGCTAGCTTGAAACTGCATCTCCAAGCAATTCTAATACCCTACTGAAAACTTGAGTGTAGTTCTACACATTATCTGCTTGGTTTTGCAGTTGTGGCAGGGCCTCAGGCAGGGTCTGCTGCAGCAGGCTGGTAGACAGGCAGGCTGGCAGGTGGGGTGGCGGCTGTGGTGTTGGCTCTCCTGACTGGCACTGTTGTCCGTTGTGCAGAGCAGACTGCTCACTGCTGACGGCTGAATCAAGCGAGACAACCTGGACAAAGTCAATGTTGCTGTCAAAACTGCAGTATGGTCCTTTAGGATGGCTTTACCTCCTGCGTTGGTGGGAGATCTGGAGTGAATTTTGACACAGAGACCTTGGGCACTGGGTGTCCACTGGAGACAGGCAGAGCCCGTCCCCTACCATGTGGTGGGTTGCCCTGGGCAGCCCTTCGAGGGTAGCCCTTGAGTTCACCTCATCCAGCAATTAGCAGCAATTCATACCTGCTCTGTCTCATTGCTTAGATAGGAAATTACCATCATTTGATATTTTCAGAGAAGAAAACAGGGTTTATGCATTATGGTTATATGTAACACTCAAAGGCCATGTATGCAGTAAAACCTGTCAGATTTTACCTGTCTGTTAAAGAGGTCTGTCAGCACCAACCTCTTTGGTTAGGCTTCTCATATTACAGCTTGTTTCTCCTTTTAGTAACATCAACTCTCAAATGAAGAGTAATATAAACATACTTCTAAACTCTTCTTTAATAACTCTTTAAACATCTGGGTTGATTTTTTTTCCCCCCTCTAATAAACATGCAAAAATTCTCTATCTTGCGTTTGCATAACTTCTGAGCTGATGTGACTGTTTCTTGCTTTACGACGGCAGTTACGCTAGGTTTTCTCTCTTATCTCCTTCTTGACCACAAGAAGAAATAATCAACAATAATGATAAAATTTTTATCCTTATAACATCTGTTTGTAGCGTGAAGCAAAACATAATGGGGCACATGAGCCCTGCAAGATTTGATTAGTACAGTTCTTAAGACCCATCTTACATTCATAATGTCTATTTCTTTTCAAGGAAGAAATACAGTTATATGCAGCCAAATGTACAATACTATTATGAATTTCTCACATGAGAGCCTTGTGTATACATATATACTTTAACACCAGCTCTATCTCCAAAGCACCCTATCCCATCTCCTTGTTCATCAGCCCTTCTCTACAGCCACAGTTTCTCCTTATCAAATTCCTCAGGAACTTGAAAGCTCCACTTCAAGCTGGCGTAGCTGAAGCAGTTATATTTTCTTTATATTCCGAACTACCTCCACAAACACACAAAACCAGGAATAATTCTACCTTCTTGGTGCTGGTCAGGTTCAATACATCAGCAAAGGTGGGAGAAAATTTTTGCTTTTTAATAAACGAATACTATTTTTCTTAAACATAAAGATTTTAAAGAAAATGAAGGTTCCTATTAAAGAGATCAAAACATTAGAAATACTTCACTATTTACTTTACATTTGGAGAATTTCTTTATGCTTTTTCCCCTCACAGCCTGTACTCCTACATCTAAACTCACTAAACACTTTTGATTAAATATTTGCCCTACTGATTGCTGTTTGGTGTCACAATCCAAAACAGAGAACTGTCAGGACATGTTTAGGACACAATATTTTCAGGACAACATAACAGTGTGGATTTAGAGGCAGCCAAAAGCTGCTGAAAAGCTTCAAATCTAATGAGGCATGATTTATAAAGAGAGGTAATTTCTTCTTCCACTCACTGAATATTGCCACAGAAAGCAAATGAACCTTCAGCTTCACAAGCCATTATTCAGATTTTTCTCTGCCTTAAAATTGTTGGTTTTTTAGAAAATATGTTATTAAATATTTTACTTTTCCCTATAATCTTGCCTCTCCTATTCGTAACATCAAGGTTACGCCAACACTACTGATTCTAGGTAAGATAACTGAAATTGCTATTGTGGAAAAGCAATACTTGGAAACTGCATTTCAGATTTTTCATATGCTGCACACACATCATTATTGTTTCAGTCTTTGGAGTGTTGCTGGTTGTCATACCTGAGGAATATGATACTTAATAACTTAGTATTGGAGAAAAATTATTAACGGGAAAAGATTCTAGTTAGACCCCATTCTTCCAGCACTATTAGGAAAGGTGTTCAGAACATGAAGTGACGATAAACTTGCTTTTTTGGAGAATATATACTTCAGATTCCTTTGGCATTGTTGCTTACTGCCTCCCACTTGGCTGGGATACACCACTTGGGAAAACTGTTATATAGTAAAAAAGCAGCATTTATTTACCTGTTCCCCAAGGCGCCAACAATTTCCATGGCAGTTCTGACAGCATGGCATCATACCTGTTGGGATGAGGTGGAAAGTTGTCATACAGCTGAAAGAGATGGCAGCTAGGAACAGCTAGGTAAACCAAATAAATATATTTTAAAATTAAACTGAGAATACTTTGCCCACTGTACATTTTGCAAACAAACTTTAATTTATGTTACTTTCCAAAAAATCTATCGGCTAGTTTTATCAGTTATTTGGGAACTCTAGAGATCATCTAGTCCAACTCCCCCACCAAGGCAGGTTTACCTAGAGCCCATTACACAGAACTGCATCCAGGTGGGTTTTGAATATCTCCAGAGGAGACTCCACAACCTCCCTGGGCAGCCTCGTCCAGGGCTTCATCACCGTCACAGGAAAGAAGTTTTAGATGGAACATCCTGTGCTTCAGCTTGTGACTATTGCACCTTGTCCTGTTACTGGGTACCACTGAGAAGAGCCCAGCTCCATTCTCCTTGTACCCACCCTTTAGATATTTATAGACATTCATAAAGTCTCCTTTCAGTCTTCTCTTCTCCAGGCTCAATAGTCTCAGTTCACTCAACTTTCCTCGTGAGAGAGATTCTCCAGTCCCCCAGACATCTTCATTGCCCTTCACTGGATTCTCTACAGTAGACTTGGTTGCCATCCACTGGTCTCTCTTCACACATCTAAGGAGGGTGCTTGTACCACCCTGATGGTGGACAGAGTGACTGGGCTCTGCTACTTCCCTCTGAATGTATCCCAGCACATAGAGGCTAAATGTGCTGTAACGCACTTGATAGAACAAGAGGGAATGGTTCCAAACTACAACAGGGTAGATTTAGACTAGATATCAGGAAAAAAAGATTTACAGAAAGAGTAGTCAGCTACTGGAATGGGCTGCCCAGGGAGGCAGTTGAATCACCATCACTGGACATGTTTAAAGGGTGTTTAGATGTGGTGTTAGGGGCTATGGTTTAGGGATGAATTTTGCAGAGTACGGTTAACGATTGGACTCAATGATCCCAAAAGGGTCTTTTCCAACCTCAAAGGTTCTATGATTCTATGACTGTGTTTCTTACTAAGTAAATCATCCATCAATGAAAGTGCTTTCAGCTTCGTCTGGGAGCACATAGTCATTTCAAAATCTAGACTACACTTCACCAGGGGTGCTGCTGCTGCTACTATTTCAAAAACACTATTTTCTTAGTCTTGCACTCCAGCCTGTTTCTTGCAGGCAGAAGAGATGCTCCAATGGATCAGTGGCAGAGCAGATAAAATGAAAGAAAGGGTATACTTACATGGAGGCTTGATGGGCTCTTTGTTAATCAAGCCTTGGGATGCCTTTCAGGGTCAGACTGTTCTAAACTAGTTACGTTGCCCTTTTCCCTCTTTGACACGGTTTACATACTTTTTCCTTAATTAACTGAGTTGCACCTGTGTATTTTCCCTATGGGGAAAGTGTGCTGGCTAGATGCCAGTCATCTGAAAGAGCATTCAAAATGCTTGTGTATAAACTAACATCTGGGTAGGTTTTCTCTGACTACATACTCAAAGAGGTATTTTTAAACAAGCACTGATAAAGTTTCTCTTTTCATTTTTCTCTACCATGTAATGGAATAGCACATCTTAAGTAACTTAGACTTAAAATACCTTTTAGTATGTTCAGGAAGGAGCAGTTGACATCACTTTACAGAAAATGGAGAAAGTGACTTCTTTAATAGCATAGTCTTGGTGAATTACCTCAGCATCGTTTCAGCTAGTTTATTTGCTTTAAAAACTGCTTCATTAAATCATCTACTAAAGATTCTGTGGTTTGAAAGGACCATTCCTACTCAGAATCGAAAATGAAATTATTGTTGCAGAGTCACATAGTCTTATGGGAGAGAATGTGGATCAAAAAGATAGTTATCGCTACCAGTCTTAACTGCAATATATGGAGACTCTCACAAGAGAAGCTGAAATTTATAACTTCAGGTTTATGTTTATCATGCTTTTCTTTATAAAAAGAGCACTTCCACACTTATACATAGACAACTTGTGATCTTAAGAACACTTGCATAAAGACTGTAGAATTACAGTGTATATTGACATCAATGAGGTCATCAACTCTTTCTGTCAGTTACATATGTTTCTACCCAAGAGAGCATTTTTTTCACTAACTCTATGACATTTTGAATAGTCTCTTCTTCTTTTTTAGCATTATATCGTAGCAAAATTAAGCCCTGAAAATTTGACCCCTTCATCGGTCCCCATTTTTAATCCATTTTGTTCCATTTCTGTTCACTCTGTTTCCTCTTAAACCTTTCTGTTACTGTGCTAGTCTTGGACTCTGAACAAGGGGGTTTTTTAAAAGTCATCCTTGTGATAATCCCCATATTTTCTATTAAAGGTCAGTTGGATCCCTTGATTAATTAAAATTAACTCTTTCTCAGAGGAGGTATTGGTACTTACCATAGTCATTCTTCTTGTTGACAGAGGAAGGGCATTTCAGTAATATGATTAATATTAAGATAAATTTGGATGAATGAGGAAGTTTTAAGTCTATTTGTGAGGTAAAAATAACATATTTGTCTTACATATAATGGAAACTCTGAAAGTATAAGCAATGCCCTTGAAGCAAAACCCACCAAAATGAGTTGAAAGACACCTCAGTGACTTTGCAGGGCATTACACCAGCCCTTATTATAAACAGTAAATAAATACATATATGGTCTAGTCAATGGAAGATGAGCAAAACAAAGGTTTCACCATTCTGTATGGCACTGAAGTGCGCTACTCTGACCAGTTAAACACTATGGTTGGTAAAGTAGTTTACTGGGCTGAAATTAGGACACAATTTGTATACTATGTAATACAAAAAATGAAATTAATGTGCAAATAATTTTTTTACATATTTCCTAATTAAGATCATTCGTTTAAACTTGGAAGAATATTTTTTTTTCTCCTTTTCTTTCTCTTGCATAGTACTAGTAGTTGAGTAATGACAGACTTTATTTTTTATATGATATAATATTATCTAGAATGTGACATCTTCTTCCAGCAAACTGTTTCTCCTGTATGCCCTCCTCATTAACATGATGTTTGTTGACTAAGAAGCTTACCTGGCCTTACACATGAACTTCTAGTGGTAGCTGGAATGACTCCTTTGTATAACTACTGTTATTTCCTACCCATTTCATTCTCTCACTGCTTTACATTTTTTCTCTTATCTGGATTGCATCCAATACCTTGACCACAGCTGATGTTTGAGGGTAGCAAGATTCAAATATTTCAAACTGTGAAATGAATTTTTGTCTCAATTTCAACAGTTTTCATATCTGCCTTTGCTGCTCTGGTTAGTTGGTCCCAGCTCACAAAGACATGCCACTGTCTACAATGTAAAAACTAAAAAAAAATTAAAAGTATCTTCTGTACAGTAGGAGAAATCATGTTCCTGATAACTCCTTCCACATCACTTCATAAGTAAGGAACATACATTAAGCAGGGAGTACTTGGAAGACTGCTTATCTGTTAACTCTAAAGCAACCAGGACAAATATTTGAAGTTGCACATAAAAGACAACAGGTATGCTTCTGCCTTATCATGGTATTTTTTCATTAAGTGGCAATGTATTGTCTGTATGATATTCATTGTTTCATTTTTTTTAAAAAAGTGAGTGAATAAAAAGGTGTTCTTTCCTTCTTTCCAACAGCAATATTGTGATTTTTAGATCTGAATGTGGATAACAATTAGAAGCTTGAGTGAGTTGCTGTGTGGGAAGAGATGCAACACTAAACTTATACACTAGAGAAACAGGATTAAAGGTGTGGTAAAATACTTCTGTGTTCTCTGGGTTTTTTGTTGACTATAGGGACTGAACAGTTTAGCTATAGAGCTTGTCATCAGCTGCCTGGAAAAATAACACTGTGCAGAATCCTCTAGAAAAGCTTCACACCTTCCCAAATTGTTGCATACCATATTTCCTGGGACTTGTCCATGGCATGCCACCAATCCAGAAACTCCTGAAGATAGTCCATACATACCTCCTTTAATGGCTTCAGCAAAAATAAAAGTAAGTGGGCTTTATACTCCCTTTATGCCTTTTTGTCCAGTACATGTAATCAGTCATATCCTTTATCTGTGGAAGGATTTTGTAAAATCACATTTGACTCATATACCAGAAAAACATTTAGCAATCCATTGAGGGAAGACTATCACTTGAAATCTAACCAATACTAAAAATATTTAACAATAGAAGACAATAAAAATCCATAAAATAAAAAATTCATCTGATTCATTGAACTCACCATTATTTAGAGAAAAAATGCTGCAAAATGTAACTTCAGAAATCTTTTGCAATCTTTATAGAACATTTCTTTTAAGTCCATGATTTGTTTGATAAATTCAGATGCCACTTCAGTTTAATTACATCAACAGAAAGATACTTAAGTGAAGTTGCAGGAAGATAATAATTTACATTGTCTATAATTTCTTAAGCTGTCATGATCTTGGCATGTCAATCAATAGGACATGATGTCTGGTTCTTTGAAGTTCATCATATATCATTTAGTATTGACTGTCATACCGTATCCTCAACAGGGCAATGTATTATAGGTGAATTCAGTCGTATGGCTAGGAAAATGGATCAAAACCTATTCCTTCATAGTGCCATATGCATATAATAAATAGTATAATAAGTAATTAGAATAAAAATATACAGCACCCCATACATTTTCCTGTAATTGTGTCATTTTCTTCACTCATTTAGAAAACAGATCTTTTCTTTCAGTTGTCACAAGAGAGTTCCTGCCAATAAACAAAGATTAAATGTGACTCCTACTGTTAACAGATATATTTTTGTTCCCTGATCTAACTTTACAAAAGCTACCACAATAATGCTGCTGAGACAATGTCGTAGATACTTTACAGGCAAATACAGGAGGAACAGTAGCCAAGTAAGGATACAGATCTACCATTCTTTATGATTCAGTTTCTGGTACGTCTCAATAGGTAACACTGTGTTAGAGTGAAATGTCTGGAAATTAGGAGGGAAACTGAGGAAATACCATAATATGCTTGCACTTGCCTTGTACTCTTTCCTAAATCAACAACCATTGTAGAAGACCTGTTGTTTCCAAAGATGAAAGCTGTTAGCTGTATTGGGTTTGGCTGGGCAGGACTTAGTGTCCCCATAGCTTGATAAGACACTGGTGTTGTGACTGCTGCTGAGCAGGGCTGGCACAGCACCAGGGGAATGGGGTGGACAAGGTCTTGGGAGGGGACACAGTCAGGACAGCTGACCCAAACTGTCCAAAGAGCTATTCCATAGCATCTGTTGTCAGCTCAGGTATAAAAGCTCGAGGAGAAGGGGAGGAGGGGGGCATTTTTGTCAGAAGACATTTGTCCCCCAAGCAACCGCTACGCATATCGGAGCCCTGCTTCCTGGGAGAGGCCGAACATTGCCTACTATGGGAAGTAGTGATTAATATATATATCGCTTTGCTTTTGCTTCGCGTGCACGGCTTTGCTTCATATTTACTTATTAAACTGCTTTTATCATACCCCTGTGAGCTGTTTCTCTTCCCCCTTTGTTGTTGAGGGAGGTGTGTGTACTGTCTCATTTGACAGTTCTAGTTTGCTGACCACATAGGAAAGAATAAACATTTGAAAGAACACAGTGTTAGAATATACAAATTTGGAGGCTAGAAAAGGCAGAGCCCTTTCAGCAACTTCCCTGAGCCAATATTGAGGCAGGAGAACCAGGAACAGACTGAACTGAGAAAAAAACGTTATGAAGTCTATGGCTTATTATTTGTAATTTTTTGGTCTACTGCCAAGTAGTGAGTAACAGTAGAGTGACTGGGTCAGAAACGTTAGCTTGCCATGCTGATTTCAAAGTGTAAGGTCTCCAGCCTAGTGCCTCTCGAAGTGGTACACTTTGTCATGCATCCTTGAAGTCACCAGCTCATCAGTGTACTGAACAGCATGGTGATGTCAAAGCACAGGCCTCTCTGGAGAACTGACTCAGGCCTTCTGTCTTGCTGGGCTAGTGTCAAAACTTCTGTAGGATCAAGCTGGATGAAAGCCAAGGAATAGGCTCTTGTAGAATTACTGGCACGTCCCTTCGAACTTTCTGGGTTTATGTCAAGATACTGACTAGGCCATTCTGTTTCCTTTAGCTTCTGTGGAGGAGAGTATGTAGTAGAGTATCTATTTTATTATGCAAAAAATGAAACACTGAAAACAAAAGATACTTACTCTTTTTCTCCTCTCCAGAGGATCTCACACAAGGCAGAAATGGAACAAGCTCTAGATTTTCAGTATTGACCTGGGTAACTCTTCTTATACCCAGGACTGATTTGTTAGTTCTATTAGCATAGAAGAGGAGTGATCAGGATCCTCACATCCTCAGTATTTGAGACCTTCTCTAATTGCTCCTTCTACCTCATGAGTTTCGCATTTCCACTGCTTGACATGAAATGGTGAGAAATAACGACAGTTACTCTCAAGAATAAGGAAACAGCACCCCACTCAAGGTATTAAAAGAAGATGGAGACAATTGTTTTTCTCAAAGTTACAATGAGAAATCTATCTCTGTCTAACACGTACCACATGAAGCTTTTGTCTGATATAAATTCCTCTCCATGTCCTGTGAAATCTATAATTTATAATTAAGAAAACAATGTTCTTATCACATTAGATCATCATTACATGGAAAGAGAAGACTATTATAAGTTTTTTATGTAACAGAATAATATTTTGAGACCTGCACTCTCGAGAAGAATATTATTTTAGGCTATGAAAAACACAGAATATAACAAACGACAAATATCTATATAAAAAAAAGAAAAAAGAAAAAAAAAAAAGAAAAAGTTTCCTGACAGCAATGAGTCCAACATTAAATTGTTCCAAGGAATAAAAGAATCATAGTCCCTTCAATGACAGTACTTAAAGAAGCTCATAACAACACAAAGTGGCACTCCAGTCGAAGGACTGGCTACTGTTGGAACTAGAGCTAGCATTTCATAAGTTCCCAAAAGTGACCTGAGACTTTATGTGCCGTTGTCTGAAGTGACAACAGTGAGTGACAGAAGCCTCACTGAAAGCTAGTAAATTTATGCACTTATCTGTATTATGGGGTTTTAAAACCATTTAAGCATCTATGATGAAGGACTTATGGGCTTCATGCTTTAAAGATCCAGTCCTAAGTCACTTCTCAAATTAGAATTTGGGTTCCTAAGTGATTTGGATGTGTCTGAAAAATTTTCCCTTGATATTCCCTATAGGTTATACACATTATTGTCACAGTGCAATATATTTTTAAGTAGTCTTTGGTATCTTTGCCCCATCTCAGTTGAAAGGAATTAAAATTGTAATGCAAATGGATTTATTGTGGTTTAGTTTTTAACTAAATAGGATGCTTGATTTATATTGTTTGAAATCAAATTTAAAAGGATAACAGCTTAACTATATTCAGAAAAATACAGTGCAGTGTTAACAAAGCTAGCCTCTAGAGCTGGTGCTTTATCAGCCTGACATATTACTATTAATCTGAATGTTAAACTTTCAGGAAATAAATAGCCCATTAATTTTATCCTTTTTTTCAGCGTGTGTTTGTGTTTTATCCATCAATTGTTTTAAACACCCATTGCTGAGCAAGACATTTAATAGCCCTTTCTGTGTTTACTGGAGCCATCTAAAGTAAGTTTAGTTTGTCTGAACATAAAATAAGAAAGACTCAGTCTTATTCTGATTCTGTAGTTCTGTAGTCAACCTTATTATATTTAAAATGCTACATCTATGAGTTGTAAACCATATTTCCCAATAATTACTGTAGATAGAAACATAATTTATTGTATTTTTACAGGCTTAGTACATTTTGTTCTATTGTAAACCATATTTCCTGATAATTACTATAGATAGACAAATAATTTAGTATATTTTTATGGGGTTAGTACATTTTTATAGTATGGTAAACCATATTTCCTTATAATTACCAGAGAGAGAAAAAAGAATTTATATTTTTATAGGTTAGTACATTTTTATTACTGTACAATTTCTGCAGATTAAATACTTTGTACTCTTTCTTTTTAAAGCAATCACATTTACTCAGTAACCACTTTTTTATTATTTATATAATTTACAGATGATGGCTTCTTAAACTTGTTTTCCCTATTTTGCATTTCGAAGTTTCTATATAAATGTATGTGCTGCTAATTCCAAAGGAAGAACAAAGCATCTGTGAGACACAGTAGAAGTTAATGACATTGTTAGAATGATGACAGATTGCTTTAATGGTAGATATGCACTTAATTGGAGGAAGTATAACAAAATGTGCTATTTCATACTACTAAAAAGAGTCAGTCAGGAGCCATCACCCATTTACAGTCTTGTCTTCACCTAAATCACAATGCATGTACAGTATCATAACTGATAGACGTTGCTAGGCATGTGTTCATGTACTGTACATTCATTCCGACAACCCATTAAATAGTGTTTATTAACCTTTAATTCAGATGTCTGTAATAAGATAATACAATGTAAAACACAAGTCAACGGAAGATTGTAAAGCTGTTTCTGCTACAGTTTTTATTAGCCTGTTATTCAGTGCTAAATTCAGCTACACCCTGAAGCAAGTCTTGTATAAAAGTATAGTGTCGATACATTACAAACTCAACCAATAAAATCAATGACAAGTATTATGTTAGTTACTATCACCTACTAAAATATAGT
>WEIS01065959.1:31392-44335 GCA_013389965.1 Todus mexicanus | reverse complement strand
AGTGATCATTAGTCTGAAGAAATCGTATGCTTTAAATAGTTTTGAAGAGGATAATTTCGATGAGTTCAGTATTATCACTAACCGTGCTGAGAAAAAGGATTTAAAAATAGATTAATTAGCAGCACCCATCTGTGCATCCAAACTGCCTACAGTGTGCTAAGGCCACAAACTGATTCCATTAATATTTTCTTCATTTCTTCACATGTAAAAGTTGGGGCCGTTCCTACAGTAATTTGTCATTGTGACATCTGGAAAAAAAAAAAAAGGTTTGCGTGCGTATTTTATATCCACAAAGCCATAAACTGGTGAAAGCATTTCAGTGATACTGGTGAAGGAGGCATCCGCCAGAACATAATTACAGTTATTTTAGCAGGTCAGAAAGTACTGAGGTAAAATCCCCTCCCAAGAGCTTTTTGTGCAAGTCCACAGAATGCAAAACCTGCTCCTGTATCGCTCGTCTGCCTGATGAAGGAGCCTGAAGGTGGTTTTAGGTGTTTTCCTGATGCATCTAGAGCTGTAAGTTGAGTCCAGTCTGTAGATTTACTGGCAGATGAGCTTTTGCCAGCCTTCTGCAGCCCTAACCAGACAAACCTCTTCACAACTATTTTCTTAGCTACCTGTAAAGAAAAGGGAACGATAACAAGATTCTTGAACAACTTCTTCAGAATCAAATTTCAGAATCAGTATTTTGGATAGCGAGATAGAGAAACCATGACTTAGATACAGCTGATGCAATGTCACCAGCTACGGCCCAGAATTGAGTCTCTGCATGATTCTTCTGGCCAGATCTGTGAACATCCAAACGCATTAGCTTTCCACACCATCCCAAGGGGATGCCTCTGGTTTATGCCTCCAAAAAGAAACTGGAATGACACGTCTGTGGCTTCATGTGGATGGTAAATGTCCTGCTCACACGTTCGGAGAAAGGATGCTTGTTATTGGGGATGGTGAGCATCAGAAAACTGCCTTTCAGGTCAGCCGAGTAAAGGATTTTGTTTGGATTAAGGACTAATCTGTGCTCTGGAGCAAGGGTGGTCCTTCGAAGCATGAGGTAATTGAAAGGACACTTCACAGAAGAAGCACAGCTGCCTGCGTGGCACAGGACTAGACAAATAGTTTCCAGAGCACTGTCTCTGCGAGCTTTCTCTGGCACAAAGAGGCTGAACATGCTGAGAGAGGGAGGACAGGGATGAAGCCATCTAATGGTTAATGTCATTAATTCCCTCCAAAATGTCGTGTCATGGAGAATGGCTCCAGGGTTATTACAACAAAATTATTTCATTTCTGTTGGTTAGGAACATGGAAAATATTGTTGCATTATCACTCATCTGTTTTTTTCCTAGAAAATACCATTATAACTAAACCCTACAGGACTTCCTTTACTAAACTGAGCTCTGTTCAGATGCTAGCTTGTCAAAACATGAGATTCTGCAGGAAAATCAACTTTATTAAGAGAGAGAGAAATGTAACACGGATTAACTTGAACGAAATTATTGCTAGTTTTCTGAGCCTGTCAAGTTCACGGGATCACAAAGTAACTCAAGTTGGAAAGGACCTCAAGGAGGTCATCCAGTCTGACCTCAACCCAGGGTCAACTGTGAGGTCAGAGCAGGTTACTCAGGCCTTTGTCCAGTCTGGATTCTAGATTCTTCTGCATCAAGTTGTTAATTCTGAATTCAAAGTGAGGACCTTCCCGATACCAAATAACCAGGAGATTGCAAAGTGACTTTGCAGCTGTCGTAGCTGTAACCTGGATCATCGCTTGGGGTGATGGATCATCACTTGCCCATCCTTTGCGTTAGTCATTTGATCATGAAGCACTAACACCAGGGCAAGAGCCACTCATCTAGGCCAGAGACAGCTTCAAACACAGGAATGTTCTAACGTGTGGTTGTAAGATTTTGAGGGTTTTGAAAGTAATTTGATCAAGTGGATGTCACTGGGACTTCAGCTGAAGGTAAAGTCAACATTTAGCAATTACTTCAAGGCTTGAAACAGAATTACCCGGCCTAGGTGTCCTTGCAAAATGGGAAATACTGTATTTTTCAGGTTATGTAGCCGATATTATTTATCCCCCAGAGCCCTGTACTTCGCTAGCAAGAATAAGAGATGTGCGAGAATACGAGAGTCTGGTGACTGGAGCCTTTCCCCCTGCCCTTGGCAGCTTTGCTTTCTCTCTGATTTCTGTTCCATCTGGGAAGAGATAAACAATAACGTGGGGGTTTTGCAGTACCCGTTTTATCAGAGCAGAGCGGTTTATCGGAAAACAGGGCGTGCCTCTGGCATGAAAACAGCTGCTTCGCTTCTCCGTACTCCACATCTCGCTCTAGCAAAGGATGGAAACCTTAGCCTGCCTTCTGGAAAGGCTGCAGAGCTCGCTTGACATTGTGCAGCACCTACCATGGAAGGAACCCAATGGCTTTTTAATAATACGAGCCTTCTTGCTTTACAGGAACAGTGACTAATGACTAAGACTATCCCAGTGGGAAGGAAGGAGAAATCAATGATTATTCCTCAGGAATACTGAAGTGCCCCTGGAATAAGCCGACATTCTTCAGTAACGGATCACCAGTAACTCTTTATACTCCAACAAACTGTTTCTGTACATGAAACAAAGTCCTGTTGCTTGTTTTGTATCATGTCTGGAAAGTGCAAGGAAGAGCTCTTCTGGGAAATAAATAAAAGAAAAATGGCCTTCTCTGGTGTGTTGACTTTGTCTGTGAGTGAGAGAGAGAATGGAAGGAGAGGACTTCATTTTGAGTACCCAGCAGCTGTGACCGCCTGGGTAACGCCACTGGGAGAGCTCTTCGGAACAGACAGCCGTCGTGTGTTCCTCTCCACTCTGGAAAGGCAACCCCCATCTAACGCACGCTTCAAAGAAGCCTTCCCACCTCATAAATCACCCGCTAGACCCCTGCTGCTTGTGCCGGTGTTTGGAGAGGAATATAAATACTCCTGTGTCCTGTTTGTACAGTTGCCCTGGAAAATGGGAATTTCGTCCTCTCCAAAGAGGCGGAATCCGAAAGGTCAGATCCTGCCCGTGTGAGCGATGCAGGGAGCGGCTGCGGCCTCTCGTAGCTTTGAGTCAGGGCCTGACCCAGGTTTGAAGGTTCCTCGGTGTAGCAGGCGGATCCAGAGCCGCACATGCCATCTGGCTCTGCTTCCCTTTGCAGCTGATTGTTTTTTCACCCCTCTTCTCTGGGTTTCAGTGTCTGGGAACGGGTCACAAATATTTGAAGTTCTTTATTACCTTGGCAAGTCACTGCTCCAAGTACTCCCTTCTACTTTACGTTTACCCCAGTCCCTGTAATTGCTTCTTGGCGTGTCTCCTGCTCTTCTCCTGATTCAGGAGGTTGGTTGTCTTCACTGCTGCTTTACTCAGCACAATTTTCTGGCTATTGAGGTGGCTCTCAAGGGCCTCTTTGCTTTGTCCCATGCAGAGTCGATGTAGCACAACGTGTAAATGCCCGTCTCCTGAGATAGAAAGGGAGTGGTCTAGACTGACAGGGAACTTTCCTTTCTTGAAAGCCTGTTCTGCTGCATGGGGAGCGCTGGCAAAGGGAAGAGTGACAAAAAAATTCCTCTCCAGAAAGGAAAACACAATGGAAAACAAGTTGTGCAATATTTGTTTTTTAAACCATGCCAAGAAAGGGAGGGGGTGGGCCGAGGGGCAGCCTCCTGAGCTCGAAGAGCTTGAGAAGCTCCTTATCTCACCGAGCAATGGGACTGAGATTTGGTCTGGGTGCTACAGCAAGTCCTGCAGCCCCGCGTCCCACTGAGCACTTGTGTGTGGATCTCGCCCACTTAAAGAAACAAGTTGAGCTGTGCCCAGAGTCAACAGAAGCTGCAGAGTTTGCCTAGAGCAACGGACTTGTGAAATAAAATAGCTTTAATGCCAGAGCAGCGTTAGAGACTGTCAAAGCATGATACCATCCAGGACCATTGCTCCAGCATGTCCTTGTTTTTCCACCTCCTCCCTTGCCGGACTGCATTCATCAGTCAGGTCAAAACAGTTTTATTGGAAACAGGATCTCCTTTCTTTCTTTCTTTCTTCCCAATTTGGAATCATTTTATCTGGCCCCAAGTTTTAAGCTGAGCTGTGTACTTTGGAGCTGTAGCTCCTCTGTGCTTTGGGAGGTGGTTTTATTGGGGAGGATGCTGCGGTGCTGGCTCTGGAGAGCCAGTGGGTTTGGCTGGAGAGAGGAGCATCTACCTGGGTACGAAAGAGGAGAACCGAAAGCGCTGAATGTAACAGCTGCCAACAGGCAGAAAGTGCTTTAGCTGGCGCCGTGTTGTTTGGGCCATGATGATGGGTTCCATTTTTAATTAGCGTCCCTGTTAATGAGTTGTCCTGCGCTGGTATGCTCTGCTTTTAGTTCAGATGGGATTTCCTTGGGTTAATTCTTGCTCAAGCGACCCATGCTCGAGTGGTTCTCTTGGATGCTGTAGACACCAATTCAAAACGTGTCCTTTCCTGCTAGAGTGAGACTAATCAGACCAAATCTTCTTCCTCATTAACATGAAATCCGCGAGAGTGTGTGTGGAGAGATTGCACAATTCAAAAAGTTGGAGTTTAAAATTTGTCATCACTCTTTGAATGGAGTAAGAAATTAGGGGTTTTGTTTTTCACGGCTGCCTTGCTTGTTGTTTGTCCTGCAATATGTGTCTGTGCCTATATAACCAGCACATGACGAGCCTGTATTTGTTTGGGTTTCATTAAAGTTGTGTTATTCAAAACCTATTCTTGAACCTGTCCGTGTAAGCTCTGTGAAATATCTCCTCGTGAGGACAAGGCTCCTTTTTCCCTTGCTGGGAATGAGACCATCCTGTTCCCAACTGGGGCTGGAATAGGAACAGTTTCCTGCTGCTTGATTTCTAATTACACAAATGGAAAGGGGGGGGGGTTGGAGAAAGTGGAAATTCTAAGTACCAAAAGGCACGTTAAATTTAGTATAATATGCTCATCTGGAAACGATCACATTTTTCCTTCTTTCTTAAGCCTGCTGAAATCATTGCTTCGTCTAGAACTGTAGCGTGATTTGGATCGGTACCAAAAAGTGCAAACAAGATAGGCCTAAAAATCAGGTGTCCCTACCCAAAACTTAGTGAGACCTTTCGGTGGAGAAGTTTCTGTATCACCCAGATGCCAGTTGGAGAGGAAAACGGTGAGTACACAGCGAGGAAAGAAACCGTCCCAGTATCTGGGAGAGGGGAGGGGAAAGAAAAAAGAAACTACTTGCTGAATAGAACTGGTTTTGAACGTTTAACAACTCCCTGAGTGCTTAACTGGCCACAAATCTGACTCTTAACAGCTTGATTAGATGTCTGCTGAGGCTCTGATATGAATAAACAAGGCAGAGAAAAGCAGAGACTGCAGGAAAAGAAAATATCAAGCTGCTTTTCTCTTGTTTATCCGAGTTCTTCATGTTTGATCAAGATACCGTCATTTCTTTGTGTTCCGCTCAGGCCCAGGAGCCAGAGCCAAGATCGGGACCTTGCTGTATGCGATGCTGTACACACAAATAAAAACCAGGCTCTGCCCTGGAGAATTGACAAGCTAAACAGACGGGATGAAGGGAGGTGGAGAGCTTTGTAATTCCCACTCAAAAGATGGCAGAAGCTTGTAGGCAAGGTCAGCGGCAAGCCTTGGAGGGAACGTGAGATGCAGCTGGGGCTCTAGTTGGAGTCTTGAGCCGGCGACTCTCTCTGCTGTCCTTTCTGACTGTCTTTTTTACTCGGCAGGTGGTGGAGTGTCAGGGGAAGGCTGCCTGCTTCGTAGTCTGGGAGAATCCAGGAGGGTACGTTCTGCAACCATTTGCTATCCTCAAATTGCCCTGAATTCTTAAGGGCAAATTCCTGCTAAGTTCGGAACCCAGTTTTCTTGTCTAGGGGGTGATTGCTCATGGAGTCACTAAAATGCTGAGCTCCTCGATATTGATTTTGGTGTAAATCTGAGCCTGATATGGAGAGAAAATATGAAAATGTATTAGCGGTTCTCTGCACCTGGTGGATCCAGGACCCTGCTGTGTTAGGTATAACATAAGCACGATACCAGAAGATAGTCGCTGCCATCGTCAATCGACTTTATAAATATGAACTTTGGTAACAGATCAAGCGAGAGGAAGGATATTGAGGAGAAAGCATCATTCCAGTCGTGGAAACGCAGCAGTGATGGTGTAACTCAACTCTTCCAAGGGTTCACACAGATGATTCTCCAGGGCAGAAGGAATTGGTTTGCCACGTGTGCTGGTTGGGTTCCCTCCGAGTGTTTGGAGCAGCGCGAAAGAAATCGTAGAAGTGCTTGTTTGCAAATGCAAGCAGTGGGTGCACGAGTGACTGGAGGAGACTGGTGGTTGTGGTAGCGATCGACCCAGAGGTACAGCTCTTGTGCTTCAAGTAAAGAGAGAGGCTGGTGGCAGAGCTGGGGAACGCATGAGCACCGACCTACTGCGACAACCCCATTTCTCCGCAGGGTTCTGACTCGGCGAGGCATTGCTGACCCTGCCTTTTGCTCTGAGCTGCCTGGGGTTTGTTGCTTTTCCCCCTCTACCACCCACATCCCGGCAGCGGGAAATAAACAGACTTTCCCCTCATCTCCCACCCCTGCCTTTGTAAAGAGGACTGGTGCACATTTTGGCACGCCAGCTCCCGTAGGCAGCTGTACGCAATGCGGACTGTGTCTGAGCTGCTCCCAGAGTCCAGCCTAGAGCCCACCCACAGTGAAATGCTTAACTGAGCTTGAAACTAAATGGGAACATAGTTTATGGGAATTCAGCTGTGGATCGCCATTTCTCTGGTGACTTCTGGCTGTCAGCACTTGGCCGCACAGCTCTGCTAGCTCCGCAGAGCTGGATGCTCCTCGTGGCGGTGGATACTCACCTCCTGCAGCTTAGGAAGATGCTGAGAAGCTTGTTGGTGCCTCATAAATCACTCCTCATCTCTGGTCTTTACTGGCAGTGCTTGGAAAGACTCGGGGACTGGGTTAGGAGTGTTATGCCCCTTCCTAGAAGAGGTCGTACTCTTATCAGTTCAAATTCAGTTCATAAATCTCCTGTGGTATGAAGGAGTCTGTTTCTTTTTAGAAGTTTTTGAGGGTGTTCTTCCTCCCCCTCGGCGCTGGGCTTGACATTGTTGGTAGTGACTAACAGCTTAACCCAAACCCAGTACTAACCCCGTGAGCCACGCGCTCCCTGAGGGTTTAGGAGTCGGGTTGTGACAGACAGCATCCCAGTCTTCTCCCCTGCAAAATGGGAATGGTGATGCTCTCTCCGCTTGGTCTTGGCTTTAAGACCTACGTCATTCAACGTTCAGCTTGTGTATCTTGTGGGACCTCCCAGTTCGCTGCCCCTCTGCGCTGGGTTGGATCGTGCTCCACAGTTCACAAAAGGCAGCCGAAGCTGCTCTTGGAAGATGCTGGAAGAACAAGGTAAAGGGATGCTGTGGAAAAGGGAACATTTGTGTTCAACAAGCGAGTAGATGTGGCACTTCAGGACATGGTCCGGTGGCCATGGGGGTGTTGTGTAGAAGGTTTTACTTGATGATCTTGGAGGTCCTTTCCAACCTTAATGATTCTATGATTCTATTCTATGATTTCAAACAGGTAAAGGGCTGCTGTGGAAGGGGGATGTTTCTCCACTTTCTTACCCGCCCGTTGATTTCTTCCAGTCACCTGCTGCTCCGTCACCAAACTCCTTCTCTCCAGGACAATGTGCACGGAGCTGTGAGGGAGCAAGGGCTGCAGTTATCCACGAAGCGAGGGGAAAGGAGGCTCAGGCTGAAGGTAACTCCATGGGTTGTGTAACCTCTCTCTTCAGCGGCCTCTTTCTAGTTTCGAAGGTTAACTGAGGCCACGGGAGAAGAAAACCATTTCATATCCTAATAGCTCTGCGTCTTACCTGCAAATCAGTGGGGTCTGTGGACGCCGTGTCTCCTGCAGCGGTCAGGGGGATGCTGTAATCTGCTGTAATCTCCATTAATTATCTGCAAGTGAATGTACAAAATGGTGGCAGACGGATAATTGCTGTTTGGTGGGATGCTGTGTAAAGGAGAACGAAAGTAGAGCAGCGTAGATCTTGATACAGTCAAATGCAGAGATGCAACGAGTGCCGATCATACCTAGAGATAGCGAGGACTTGGGGGTTATGGCAACCCAGGAACTGAAGGGTTGGCTGCTAACAGGGAGAGGTGTGAAGAGAAGCGATTGCTGGAGGCCGAAGCTTGACCCGTGTGGACAATCAGCACGGCTCAGGGTTATAAGCAGAGAGACTGGGATGAACTAGTAAAGGAATGGGTGGATTCTTCAACTCCTGATGCCTTAAATGCAAGTTCCTGTGCTCCACCTGGGAGTGCCTGGGTGAGGTGAAATGACCTGGAACACACATGGATTCATATCTGATGATCTAAGCGCTCTCGTTGGCCATAAACACTCTTGAACTTCCCAGGCCGTAAAGCTTGGCTGCATTGTTCCTGGGTTTTGTCCTGTGGCTTAATCTGGTCTGAACTAAACACAGAAATTTCCAGCTCCAGGACCCTGCTTGGGAGACACTCCCTGAAGATGTCCCTGGCGTGGCTCTCAGATGTAAGACAACCCATTTCTCTGCTGATCATCGATCATCGCGGCTTTGTTCTTCCAGCTCCTCCCTTTGGGAGTGTTTTCCCTGGTCGTGTTTGAGGGAACGGCTGATGGTGTGTTGCTTCCCACACCTTTTTTCTGGGCGTGGTGCCAGGGTTTTTGTTCCATTCTCTCTGAAGATTCCATGGTTTCGTAGATAATCTGGCAAGAGTTGGGGTATTTTGTGTGTCAATAAACACATCTTTGAATGACGGATGGGAGCCTGGGACCAGAGCTGCAGGAGTGGTTGTGTGGAGGTGCGCTGGGAGGAGAGTCCACGTTGTCCTGCCGTCTGCATCACATCAGGCAGAGCAGAGAGAGTGAATTTAATGGGTTCTTTTAAGGCCGAGAAGCAATTCTCTTAAATCTCCGGGAGCATCTTAGTAGGCAACACACTCGTGGGAGGCTTGAGTTCCCTATCTGCGAAGTTGTGGATTTTATATCCATATTAGGTATAAATAGAGGTAGGCTGGAGATACAGAGAAGGTCACGGTGACTCCTCTGAGCACAGGATGAGCCCACGCTGAGTTAACTGAGGCCTCAGCGTTAACTCTTCTCCTACATCGGAGCAGCCCCGAGGCAGTGCCTGGTGCTAGAATTAGAGCAGGATGCTAAAAAATCGGTGCAGTGCTAGCACGGGTACCTCAGCCCGCTCAAGAAAGCTGTGATAAGCTGAGACTCAGCTCCTCAGCAGCTGCCGTATGACCTTCTTCACAAACTCAGAAGTCATCATCCCGAATCTCAGGGTGTGACATTTCTCTGATCCTATGAACCACATCCTCTAAAATACGAAAACCGTGTTACCTTAAGGATTGCGTTTGCATTTGTCTGCTACGAGGTGGGGGGACTGGGGGCAGAGGAGTTCAGTGTTACCCAACACAGATTCACGTTCTTTTTTCTCTGCTAGCCTAGTTTTCAAAAAGCGCTGAGTTTCTCCTGCCGTATCAGGACTTCAGAAACTGCCCTTTTGACACTCCTGATTTCGGGGGCTTCTCTGAAAAGCCGGAGAGTTTGTGCATGAGGCTGTTCCCGTGCAGCTGCGGTGCGATACTGCTCCGGGCTGAGTCACCCCGATGCAGGCGGGTGCTGGTTTCCTCTTGGTAATGTGCAAAATGTTCCCTGCCACGCACATGTGGACGTTCTAAGTTTGCACTGGTTGACGGTTCGGAGGAGCTTCGGTGCCAGAACTGTCTCTAAACACATACAAGCACCTATTGTGACGCAGCCCCGAGCTTGGCTGGGGCCTTCGGGCAGCGCTGCAAGAAAAAGAATTAATATAAGAAGGGGTTGGGAGCGATTGCAGCAGGGGGAAGCTGTGCAGCAGCAAAGGAGATGGTTATCAGAGGGGATTTAGCCGGTTGTGAAGGAGTTGGAGGAAACTGATATTTTTGTAGTAGAAAGAGAAAAAACTGTGTGAACTCGTAGGGAAGAGGGCACCTGCAAATGAAGGCCAACAGCTCCTCCCCAGCCCTCCCTGCTAGAAACGGCCCCTGCAGACATGAACTGGAGGAGGATTTTGCGTGACCTGAGTTGCTGGGGAAGCGAGGGAGGGAGTGACGAAGGGGCCTAGAGCGCCTGGGAGCGAGGAGCGATTGGGCAAGGTGGAAAAGAAAGCGATTAAACACACTTGGACTTGCTCAGAGATGGGAGGGGTACATTTTTTTTCCTGCTGCCCCCAGGGCCCCAAAATGCGTTGGCACAGCACTAGAGAGAAACCATTAATCCCAGTCACCGAGGGGAGGGAACGGGACTTTCTCGTTCTCTGCCGCTCGCTGGGTGCGCGTTCGGACCCCTGCGGAAGGCAAAGCTGATGGGATTAGAGGAAACAGCTGGCTCGAGTCTCACCCTGCGGGAGCTCGCATTCCCGGGACCGGGAAAGAGAGGAGCGCCCCGCTGCTGAGGCACATTCCAGGTCATTTGCTGAGCCCAGATGTTTTCTAATGTGCTGTAAGAGAAATCTTTTTCCTTCACTCCCGAGTTCAGCCCTTGCCAGCCAGGTCCGTCCCTCCATCTCTCTTCCTATGGCTGGCCAGGCCAGCTGGGCTTTGCCGTTGGAGCCAGTTCGCCAAATCACCACCACCAGCCCAGAGCTTGGATCTGTTATTCTAAAGCTGTGGCCTGATGGAGGTTGCTGCTGCAAACTCCTCCTGTGGCTGAACCTTCCCCTCTAGCTGCTCCTTCCCTCCGTGGGTGTTGTTCAGCTCAGGGAGCATCGCCCTGGGTGGCTGGGCAGGCAGGGAAGTCCCACACCCACACATTGGGGGTTAATCTTAAAAAGCAAGAACAGTATTTGTAAGGACCGCTCCGTCCTCACCCGTGGGTGCTGGAGCTGCAGACGTGTGAGCTGCACGCTGGCAGCGGTGGAAGGATGAGCTCCTCACACCCTACCTGCCACCGCTGTCCCCTGCCCTCATCCACCTGGGGTGCCGATGAGGAATCACCCCCCAGCTCTTTGAGTAGGAAAACCTTTGCCTCTGTGTCCTGATGTGAGTCCTGCTCCCTCAACCTTGGGCATCTGTGTCCTTCCACAGAGCAGTTTGAGGTCCTGAGCTCATCCTGGCCGTGTCTTGGGGCTTACGTAGGAGCCAAGCAGGAGGAGTTCAGCTCCAGCAGGTGACAGTCCAGGGACAGAAGGTTGCTGGTGAAGAGCCAGCTTTACTCAGCCATAACCGCGTTGTGTTCTGCAGATGAGATGGGGAGAGGTGACGTGAACTGACTGATCTGAGGTGGGGCAAAATGATCTGTGGCACACCCAGGCATCCTGAGTCCCTCACGGGTCGTGCTGGGGGGTTCAGCCCTTGAGAGCACTTCTTTGGACCCCGCAAAGTACGTCTCAGAGGTGGTGAAGGACACACACGTTGGTGGGTGCGAGTCGGAGCGTGGCCCAGCTGCGGGGCTCTGCGAAGGGCCGGTGCCCCCCTGTTGGTCCCCGCAGCGCTTTGCGGACACTCTCACTCGCGCTTTCCCCGGCTGCCTTTCCCCGCCTGTGTTTTCTAGCATCCAGCTGCAGGCAGGGAGCCGTGGAATCTGCGTGAAGATACAAATAAAAGGAATCGCTTTATTTTTAACTTACAAATACACCCTTTCAATTCTCACGCCCACAGTCCCTGGTCGTGTCCTGACAAGCGGGGAGCCCCTGGCACTGTGGGCGTTTGTCAGCAGGCCCAAAACAGCAACAGCGGGCGAGGGAGGGAGGGAGGGAAAGAAGGAACCTCCTGGAGACCAGAGAGCAGGTTTCTGCTGTGTCTCGCCGCGTGAAAGCCTTGGGGATCCAGCAGCAGGGGAACGGGCTGAGCGCGGGGAAGTGTTGGTTGGCGTGCAGACATTTGGGGCAAGGCGCAGTGCGCTGGTGTTCTCATGTGGTGTCTGCCTACGGTGGCAAACAACGGGCTGATGAAATGGGCTGTCGTCGGGGAGTGAGAGTGAAGACTTGAGTCGTACTACATGTCCCACCGTAGTGAAGACAACAGCGTGGTTTGGCACGGGGGGGGTTAGGGCAGCAAGCTCCCCACAGACCACAGGGGAAGGGTAAACGGGGGGCATGACGTGGAGAAAGGGTCTAAAATTGCTGCTGAAGCCAAGGGGCCTGAGCGGTGAGGACGGCTCCTGTCCTCCCTGCTCTCCCTCCCGTCTGCTCCCAGCCGCCTCCAGCCCCTGCCTGCGCCGGTGTTTGTCCAAACAACATCTGCTGGCATCAGATCTTCACTCCTTGTCCTGGCTGTGGTACCACACTGCCAGAGAGGAAGGGGAGAAGGGCCAGCACAGGGCTTTGACAGCCTCTCGGCAGCGTCTTTGATCCTCCAGCCAGCCCGCTCTGTCACCCCACACCTCTGCCTCCTTCTTCTGACACCACAAATCCTGAACTCTGCTCCTGGTACCTCCCCACCCCCATATTCACAGATTCCTCTGATCCCCTTTTCTGCTCCTTGGTGGTTTCCAGAGCTGGAACACGAATGGGGAGGAGTAAAGGAGCTTCTGGCTCCCAGCTCTGCAAGCAGCCCAGTGCTCCGCTCAGAGTGATCACACCCCAGTGCCACGGATCTCACAGAAACCATCGAAACACTGAACTGTGGACCTGATACACTGGGGTGAATTTCACCTTCATGCCCGTGCTCTGTTGCTTTGTAGCTGGCGGCACCCACATCTTATTTTTCCTCATTTATCCCCAGAGCTGAGAACAAGGCTCTGATGCCTCCTCTTTGATTTCTTATATTGTCCAGAGGAAAGCAGCCTCCCAGGCTGGAGCTCCCTGCTGGTCACGCTGGCCGTGAGGAGCAGGTAGAGTAGTCAAAAGCCAAGTCCAGCAGTGGGTGAGAACGTTGGGAGATGAGA
>WEIS01065959.1:0-26416 GCA_013389965.1 Todus mexicanus | reverse complement strand
GCACCGCCGGGAGCCCGGCCCGGGGGGGGGGGAGGGAGGGGGGGAGAAGGAGGGAGAGAGAGAGCAGGAGGGAGGGAGAAGAGAAGGGAGGGAGAACAGGAGGGCGGGAGGGGGCGGCAGGTCCCGCCCCGCCGAGATGCGCCGGGCCCGGCGGGGCTGTCGCCGCCCGGAGCCCTCCCGGCCGGAGCCGGGCTGTGGCCGCCGCCGCTGCTCTGGTGAGTCCCCCTCGGCTTTGTGTCCGTCTGGCCCTCGCCTGCCTCCCCTCACCCCTCTTTCCATTTCCCCCAAATGGCAGCGGACCTGCTGCTTTCTCGCCGCCGCTTGATCAGCACCAGATTTCCCTCTGCCTCTCTCCCTCTGCCTTCTGCTGTCCCCCGCTGCCCGTGATTGATGAGGGGATGGCCACGGCCACAAATCACTTGCAGATGAAGCGGATTTTGGGGGGTAGGGGGGGTGTGGGGTTCGCTGTGCAATCCCTCAGTTGTTGCCAGCGCTTCTTTACCTCGGTGAAATGAAAGCCTGGGCTCTGGGGGGGCCGCCCTGCCTTGATCCCACATCTGGGGCCAGGGTCCTCCCCAGATATTTCGGGTTTCCAACAAACAGACGGAGGAAAGAACGGGAGCGTTGGGTCCATCCATTAACCGCAGCACCCCAGCGATGTGGAGCCCTTCGGGTAGCGTGAAGGAAGGGAATTTCCCCCTCATGGCAAGGCTGGGAAGTTTGGTTACTTGGGATGAATTTACACGCCTGGATCTTACAGAGAGTTTTAATGCTTCCCGGAATACGGCAAAGGCTTCTAGCCCGTGTATCTCTACCTGTTTCTTGAGTTGTAACGTAGTGTTTCGGTTCATCTTGTTTGTTCCGTACGATAATCTCTGTGATTCAGGCACGGGGGGGCTTTTTCTTTAAGGTTCTGGGCTTTCTCTGGCTTTTTCTCTAAGGTCCTGGGCTTTCTCTGGCTTTTTCTCTAAGCTCTTTTTCTCTAGGACATGTTCCAGGGGACAGAACGTGCCTTAGCTCATTTTCGGGCTGTGTTAAAAGCTGATCGGCACAATCCCTTATTGCCTCCTAACATTCCTTGCACGAGCCACCTCTGCTCTGCTCCACCGTCTGACTTTTACAGATAGAATTAACTTCATCGAATTTCAAACCCAGCCCGTGTGGGGTGTTTGTGGATTTGGGGCAGCACGGCTTTGCTATGTGGGGTTTTTTTGAGGAAAATCTGCGCCTTACTGAAACAAGTGGGCAAGATCCTGGTGATACGGCGAGCTCCAGGTTTTCCCTGGTATTTTTAGCCCAAGAAGTTAATGTCCTCTTTGCAGTGTCCAACCAGCCAAAGTCAGCTGCGTGCAATGGGCACTTTTGCTTTCCGAAGGCGGTCTCCCATCTCGAAGAAGGCAGCTCGCCTCCAATTTACAAACCGCAGGATGGGAAATGGAATTTGCCTTTGGTATAAAAATCCCGAGTGTTTGCAAACAGCCCCGAGAAGAATCCGGGCTCTTGGCTTGACCTCTCTGCGCCGAATTCCAGCTTGGGGAGTTTGCGGTCTTGCAAAAAGGGCGAACAAGCAAAGTCTTCCTGAGCGCCCAGTTGTCCTTACGGAGCGAGGAAAACAGTCAAGCTGGAGGGAATTTTTGGTGCCCGGGAAGTGCAGGATTGGGCCCTGAGCCAAAAATGCTGCTTTTAAAGTAGCCTTGAAGACCTGCTCGTATCGGAGTAGCTTTGTTTGTTTGTGGTGTGTGTTGGCATGGCCAAGGTCACGTTAAGCTGGTGTAGTCGTGGGAAACCTGCCTGAGAAGCTCCTGGGCAGTCCTTCTCCCCAAGCTCTGTGCTGGTCCCATTAAAGCGCCAGCAGGACCTCCGCCGGCTCCCGTGTCGTAGCTGCAGCGACCGCGGCGCAGGCAGAGCCGGGGGCTTGCTCGTCCTCGGACTGTGCTCCTGCTCTTTTTGTTTTTGAAGTCTGCTGGAGCAAAACCCCTCCGCTGTAGGCGTCTGGGCTCGGAGATCCTCTGGGATAAAGCAAGAGCACCAGAGTGCTGGCGGGTCTAGAAAGAAACTTCACACCCACTCAGATCAGACTCTTAAAAACATGAGCGGCTGATAAAATCCTCCTTTTGGGGGAGGACCAGAGTGGGAGTGAGGGGTGGTCTGTGCTCTGCGCCTCCCGTTAGTGCTGGCAGGAGCTGCGCTCGCCGCTTCCCCAGACCTTTGTTCCTCGCACAGCTCTGTGTGGGGAGGGGGTGACACAGTGGGGGTGGGGGGGGCTGGGGCATAAATTAGTGTTGATGGTGGGAACGGAGCAGCCCAGTGCTCCCTTCCAGCACTTGTAGAGCTGGGCTGGGCCGTGACCCCGATTCCAGCCAAGGTTTCAGTCTTTTGGACTTGAGCTTTGGAAATGTTGTCAGGATCAGGCCCTCGCTTTGGTCCTTCTCCCTTGTGCCTTAAGCTTCCTTCTCCTCCGATACAGAGCTCGGACAATTTGTCCGGAGAGAGGAGAAGACCAGCTTTTGGTTCGTGGGTTGATTTCATTGTGGTTTCTGGGCCTGATTCTGCAGTTTTAGGAGAAACCGTCTAAATGTCAAGTGTGAGATTAGCCCCCCGCATGTCTGGCAGCAACTGGAAACCCCAAGAGGGCTGTGAGCTGTTGTGGTGCCCCCGAGAGTCTCTGGCCCTGCCCTGCCACTTGCTTCTGTGCTTTGGTGTTGGGGATATCGCAGCCGGTGCCGCGGGTCGATAACACAGACGCTGGGGTTTGTGTCCTCAGAACTGGTGCGGTGTAAAGCAGAGATTAAAAGAGGGCAAAGCAGCGCTCGCATCGCCTGGATTTCTGCTGTTGTGACCAGGGTATGACCTAAACGGGTGTAAAGGGAGCGGGGAACGGCAGGACGGATCCTGACCCACCGCTGACGATCCACAGCTTCAGCCGCGAAGCCCATTTTCCCTTCCCTCTTTGCACCTCTTGCTCCAGCAGCTGGGAGCCCGATCGTGCGAGCGCGGCCCCGCTGCGTGGCACGGGGCTGGGTTTTTGATGCAAGTTTGGTGCTGAACGAGCGAGCCGGCCGAAAGGCAGCGTGCTGGGCGTTGGAGCCGGCTCCCGTCGCTGGCTGCGGCGCGGCCCTTCCTCGGCGTGCGTGCCGAGTTAAGGGAAATCGTAATCCTGGTGGCCACTGCGCACTAGAACTGGTTTTATCTGGTTCCAGTTATGCTTGTTTTGAGTGAGGCGAGCGGTGCCAGATTCTGATCTCATTTGCACCACTGGAGTCATTTGGAGGAGCCGGTCCCAGTTTACCTCACTCTAAGTGAAAGCAGAACTGGCCCTGCTGGGAGAAGCGCTCCCCGGGGAAACGGCTGGTCCTCGCGTGCAGATCGAGCACGGGTAGAAGCGAGCGGCTCTTGGGACCCTTCCCAGAGGCTCTGAGGATTTTACCACCATTGCTGTGAAAGCTCTTTCCACTGAAAAATGGGGGCAGAGGCTGCGGCTTCAGTCGCAAGGGGAATTGCTCCGGAGCCAGGTGCTCTGGGAGGTGCTGTCGGTGGTTGGGTTCTCATAGCGATGCTGCGGTGAAGAAAAGACACCCCCTTTGTGAGCCGGGTGGGAAACTGCTGCTTGGAGGGGTCAGGGCCAGCTTTAGGGAGAGCAGCCCGGCTGGAGGGCAGCGGTTGCTGTCGTTGGGGATTTCCAAAGAGTTTTGGATCCACATTTGGACACTGATGATCCTTCTGTGAGGCTGAAGCTCCAGCCGATCCCCTCGGCCCCAGCTGGGCTGACAGCGCCGAGCGGCTCCGCAGCAGCGAGCGTGTGGGAAACCCCAGCTCCGGGGGAAAGGCAGGAGGGAGCCGAGCCTCGCTCAGGTCCGGACACGCGAGCAGGGCCTCTGGCTGCAACGCTGCCAACAGCTGTGCTTGAAAGCACCTAGTGCTCATGTTATCTCGCATACGACCTACCGCTGGGGACTGCTCCAGCCAAAGCGTGCACAGCGTCTCCCACCGAGCCTCCGCGCTCTCCCTTTCCCCAGTCTGCCCAGGCGCCCCAGTCCTGCTGCTCCCCCAAACCGGCGGCTGCTGGAGGCTGGGACCAGGCTTGTTTGCCAGGTCCCCCGGAGCTGATCCTTGCTCCCGTCGCTCTCTGCTCTTCGGGGCTGCAGAGCCCCACATTTCAAGCAGGTGCTTGCAGAAGAGAGGGAGCGGAGGGCGGTGTGGGGCTGGGATATGTTCCTGGGCTTTACATTGATGCGTTTTCCTGACCGTCGTCGTTCTTAACGCTGAAGAAATTGAGCAATTGAAATAAATGACCAGAACCTGTTTATATTACCCTCGCCTCCTCCACAGGCCATTAGTGTGTCCCTTTTCCAGCAGAGCTCCTTTAGGACCCCATCCTAAGCCTATCTAAGTCCATAGGTAGCTTTCCAATAACTTTGCTAGGTAGAGGAGCTTGGATAATTTTTTTTTCCAGCTGCATAAAATGTGTTGCTCGAGTGCTCAGTGCCTGGTCAAGAAGCCAGATTTCAACTCTCAGCGTAGTAAAGCCTTTTGAAATTCTGTCCAAAGCGGGGAGGGGAGAGGGCTTTAAAAATGCTGCGCTGCTTTTCTCTATTTCTGCTTGATTTCTGCGAATCGCCCAACCGTGCTGGAGTGGAAATGAATACGTTACGGAAAGAGAAGCTCCTGAAAGGAGCAGAACAGCCGGATCCACAGCGAGAAGGGACACGGCTTGTGCTCTGTTATCAACAAGTTTTGAGGACTGATTCTTTTGCACTTTAAATATCAAACGTCTTCCTACGGTAGTTCTCTTTTTTTTTGATCGTTGCGTCCCAGATCTTGCAGCTCGGCGAAGCCAGACCGAAGCTCTCTGCTCAGAAGAGATTTCTGTGTTCGGTTAAACTCTTCCTCGGTCTTGCTGTCCTGAAGAATTACCTCTGGCCATGTGCAGGGCATGGTTCTCTTCCCTTTCCTCTGACCATGCTGCCGTGGCATCGATCCCATTCCTTTGGGCTATTACGGGCACAACAGTCCCCAAAGTCCCCCAAAGAGTCCCCCCAAAATATTGCGCTTTATATTTTTTGCAACCAAGTAGAAAAACGTCGAGTTTTACCTGAATGCAAAATTCAGACAAAGGGGGTGTGTTGAATGTGGACAGGTGTTGAATAGAATCCGTTGTTTCAATATTTTTTTCAGCACGTGGTGACTTCTCAGGCTTTCACAGTTTAGATTTAAACTTTGCCTGCTAATAACGCCGCCTTATAATATTTTTTTGCCCCATACAAGCGAAACTATTTGAGTTGAGATTCCAGCGAGGCAATTCCCTGTCGTATTCAGAAGTTATTGTATAGACAAAATCCTGTGTCTGAGGAGACCCGGATCTTTCTGGGCCGGCTTTCTTTCTGCTTGCTGCCAAATCACCCATTTACCGTGGCTTCGCTTCCTTTTAGGTGTCAAAATAAGCAGCTGCCTTTTAGCGTTTACAACCAGATCGCTCCTGGCCGCTTCCACACTCTGAAGCGATCCCACCGAGTCCTTGGAGAGCTTCCTCTTCCCCTTGCCCTGCAGCTCCGTGTCCTTGTGTGACTCCCCCACCGCACGGCGATGTCCCAGCCTGACTCCCACCTTCCTTGCGTTTCCCCCGAGCACCTTCCCGTCGAGGAACGTATCTCATCGTGTGGGGCGAGGGCTGTTGGCAGCTGTCCCTCCCCTCCTGCCCCGGGCAGCTTCTTCCCTCGAAGGAGATCTGGCTCTCCAGAGACCTCCCCGTGCTTTCCCACTCTCCCTGCACCCATCAGCTCACTCGTACGGCGCTTCCCTCTCTCTGCTTTTACAAGCAGGGAAACTGAGGCACGGAGCAGTGCACTCAGCAGCGCGTCTTTGGGGCCTCCTCTTTTCCCGGCAGCAGCTTTTTGCAGCAAAATGGCACAAAGAATTAGTGGAACCCAAAGGCAGGGCCTGGCCCTGCTGCGATTCATGTCTGACACCAACCTGGGGTTGCTCTGGGCAGCTTGGCGTGGGGTAGCTTGAGAACCAAGTGGGGAGGGCAGCTCGGTTTGGCAGGACAGCCCCGTGTCCGGGGAGGCAGGGGAGGAAGGTGGAGGTCCCAGGCCTGATCTCGAACAGCATCTGAAACCTTCACCTTGTCCATCTCTGCTGAGATCTCATCGTGTGTCTCACATGAGGACTGGAGACCCTGATCCAGGCCCTGAGGTTCGGGCCGTTTCCCGCCTTCCTGCCTCATTTTCCTCAGCTCCAGCGTGGAGTTGACGCTATTTCTGTGCCATAGTCACAGGTTTCGAGCCTTGGCTGAGCAACGTTTGTAAAGCTCAGGGCTTTGTTGTCTCTTAGAGCCTGGGATGCTGTGTGTGTGGCCATCAGCACAATCTACCTGTGTCTGTGGTTTTATGTATTTGGCAACATTGCAAGATCCCAGATAAGAAAAATACCTATAAATATATTAAACCACTCGTGAAACATTCTCTGTGCCCACCTGCAGGCTCGTCTTGTATTGTAGTGTAAACTTCCCACTGGAAAAAGAGGGTAAAACTGATTAGATCTCTCTTATTTCCCTCCAGAAGTGTTTGTTTTCCAAACGGCTGAGAGCAGCTGTGGGCTGGGTGGTGGGAACGTGGCCTCCGAGGTAATTCCCGCGATTGTCCTCCAGCCGATGTTACCATGTAGATTTTCCCAGCTGCTTCCAGGCGTTGGTGGGACCGTCCTGCCCGTAGCACCCCTGAGAATCCCCGGGACTGCCGGGATGGGAGGAAGGAGCTCTTCTAGGTGACACAAACCATCTGAGTGTGCTACCAGCAGATCTCCAAATGGGGCTCACAGGAGGCTCAGCCATCAGCAGGGCTCCTGCCGGGCTCTCTGAGCCTCACGGGGGTGCTGAGCTGATCCGGCTCAGACCTGTCACCCTCGGACATTCTGCCCCTCAGGTCCTGGGGCTCGGGGACCGGCTGGAGGAGAGCTGTGGGGCCCCTCAGCACCGGGCTGCAGCTGTGCGTGCGCTCACAAGTTGTTTGTCTCCGGAGTCCGGGATGTGCCAGGCTCAAGGGCTGAGTCATTTGATTTCTCAGATGCGTGCCGAAGGGATGGCGGAGGAGCTGCCGCTCGCTTCCCTGCCGAGGGAGAGGGGGGAGACCCTCACGGGCTGATGGCTCCGCCGGAACTGAGCTGAACTTTCTGCTTGAAAAGCTTTGACTAGAAGGGAGAGAAAAAAAACCCCCATATGCCCTGGTGCGGCGAAGAGAAAGAAGCCCCTGTGTGCAGGGAAGTGCAGGCCAGGGCCGGGGTCAGCGCCGCCGAGCACACACTTGTTCCTTGAGGGGCTGCAACGTGTAATTTAGCTTGTCACGGAGGAATGTGCTCAATGCCTTTATTTAATCGCGAGGTTGCAAACCTGCTCGGGTGCCTTGTCTTTTCCTTTTCCCCTTCCCTTCCCAGCTGTGGGGGGAGAAGGAACACGGTGCTTTTGTCTCCGACCCTATGGCTGCTGTCAGATGAATGGGTTTAGTGGCAGCTCTGTTCGCATGACTGGTTTGAACTCTGCCAGTGGCCACGCTGCGGTTCCGAGCAGGCTCTTTCCAGCCCCAGCTCCCTCCCAAACTCAGCTGCATCAGATGTTTTCCTAGGCACCGGCGTAAACCCTGTTACTTACTAGAAATGTGGCCCTGCGGGTTCCAGGGCAGTCTTGGGAGAAGGAAAACACCGTGTGGATGTGGCCTGTGGCCCGTTCAAGGCTTAAAATCCAGAGGGGATAGCAAGTGCTCAGCACCCCGAGGTGCAATTGCTCCAGCTCTGTCCAGGTGCCCAGTTCCTTGCTCAGCCACTGCTCCTCTGCAAACCAGCCCAGAGATCTTGGTTGCAAAGACATCCCTGCTTGGAAAGGAGAGGACTCAAGCGTATGTTTAAGAGCTTTCCTGAATCCAGGCCAGGTCCTGTGCTTGAGCAGAGCACAGCCTCACTCATCCTCCCCTCAGTATCAGGGTGAGACAGGAACCCAGATGCTCAGGGATGATCTTTCACGGCTCTGGCAGCGCTTCTGCTCCGACCAGCGCTGTGGAAACACGTCTGGCTTGAACACCTCCCTCCAGGGAGAGACACGAGGCTGTCAGCGCAGACACAAACCTCTGCCTCCGCTGCTGGCGAGCGATGGACAGAAACCTGGGGAAAAAGCAGCCACCACCTTCCTTTGGAAAGAAGGAAATTGCTCTGTAATCGGGCATGTGGAAGTGAACTTGCGCGCTGACTCTAGAGGAATTTTGGCTGTTCCCCGGGGGGCTGTGATTGCTCTTTGGGTCACATCCCAGCTCTGATCTCGGACTTGCCTTTGGGAGCTGGATTCCTCAGCGTGGAGCTGCTGGCATCTGAGGAATGAGTGATGCTCGTTTCAGAAAACCAAGTGAAACCAAGGGGGGGTGTGTGTGTGTGTAGCTTAACCGTGCTCTTCTTTGCAGAAATGACAGAATTTCCCCACTGAAATGAAAAAAAAAAGGAGGAGTAAGCCCTAAGAGTTATCCTCAGGACAACTGTATTTAACCACGCTGCTCTCATTAGTGGCAGTGCAAACTCAGGGGTCCAAACCCTCTGCTTTCCTCCACCCAAGAGCTGCAGCCTCTGCTCCATGCAGATATTCTCAGTGGGGTCCCACTGGATTCCTGGGAACAAGTACTGGGAGGATCAGGGAGCCAGCAGCACCAGCAACATTTAGGAGACACCTCACTTGGTTCCTCCAGAGATCCTGCGGCCAGGGAGGAAAATGCCTTTTTCTGGCTGGAGGATGGGGCAGTGTCTCTATCGTCTCTCTCTTGATTCAGATCCACAAGGTTGGGCTCAGTGAAGGGTTAACAGGACAAACCCTCTGCCCCATAATGATCTTAAAATATCAAAGCTGGAACTGTGAGAGGGGCTTAGTTTTGGTAAACGTGGTGGTTCTCCAGCCGAGGATGGGTTGGTGAGGACAGTGCAGATGGACCGGGTGAGCAGGGGAACGCCCAGCCGGGAGTCCCCAGCGCAGAGCTCCTCGGACACCGGGGTCCGATAAACAAGGCAATTTTCCTCTCCTTCCCCAGCAAGTGTTGGAGGGCTGGGTCCAGCACTGCGGGAATCCACAGGACTCTTTCCAGTGTGGGCTTTGGATCTTCATCTGGATAAATAAATAGGCGGAAATAACAAATAACACGGTTCTAACGAATATTTTCAGAAGTCTAAACGTCTGCCTGGCGCTGCAGCTCCATCCAAACCCCACAAAGGAAAAAATTTCCCTGTTCCTGTGATGCTTTTCCATCTGCCTTTCCCCAGCGATTGGGAGTGTTCGGCGCAGGCACCTTGCTTTGGAAACGCTGCTGGCCCGTGAAGAAACCCGGGGGTGGTGAGGAACCTTCTTGCCGACCACCTTTGTGAGCGAGTTTTAGGCTCGGTATTAAAAGGATCCCACTTGTCTGCAGGCGGAGTTCCCAGCCTCAGAGTCACCGCTGGCTGAGTTTGAGCAGCTCTATACAAATAAATGCTGTACTGGTCTTCTCTGCGGGTTTCCAGCCTCTGGCTTGAGGTTTCTCCTCACTTGCTGCTGCCTTGCAGCGACACCTGGTGCACAATTCCAGGAGGAGAGGGGTTCTCCTTCCCGGGAAAGCGGTCCCTGTTCTCTGGGAGGGTTGGCAGCGAGGCCAGCTTTGGATTTTGAGGTCAGCAAGGTCAGTTTTGGCTTCTGAGGTCAGCAAGGTCGGCTTTGGTTTTTAAGGTGGGAGAAAAGATGAAGCAGGGAAATCTGCTCCTTCCTCATATCAAAACATTTCTGTGCTCTGCGACTTCTCCAGCCTGGCTCAGCCCGTGGTGGTGACGCTTTTGTTCTGCAAACTTCTTCCACCCCGGCTTTGGGTGGGAAATGATGAAAATCCTGCTGCTGGTCCTGGCACAAAGCTCAGGAGAAGGAACGAAGGTGTCTTGCTCCAGAGCTTGTTTTGAAGAGGGAAGAGGCAGAGCAGCAGCTCCCTCTGTCCCTGCAGTGTTTTGAGGAGCGTCCCTGGCCATGGAGGGAACATCCCCGAATCCCAGCAGGGTGGGGTTGGCAGGAGCCTCTGGAGCTGGTCTGGTGCCACCCCCCTGCTCCAGCAGGGTCACCCCGAGCAGGGGGCCCAGCATCGCAGTGTCCAGGCGCGCTTGGAATCTCTGCAGACAAGGAGACTCCACAACCTCTCTGGGCAGCCTGGGCCAGGCTCAGGCACCTTCACGTGGTGAGCACCGACACTCTGGAAGGATGTACTCGTGCTTGTCCCAGCCAAGAACCTCTGCGGGGTCAGAGAAATGGGCCTTGTTTTGTTCCTGCTCACACTTTGCTCTCTGTCTCCAGTTTTAGGATTTTGGCAGAGCTGGCCATGATGTTATGGTTGGTGGTCGGTGCCCTCTTCCCAGCGCTGCTCCTGGCCGCACCACCCCCCATCAACAAGCTCGCCCTCTTCCCGGACAAGAGCGCTTGGTGCGAGGCGAAGAACATCACCCAGATCGTGGGGCACAGCGGCTGCGAGTCCAAGTCCATCCAGAACAGGTACGGACAGATCCACCCTCAGCGCAGAGCTGGGCTCAGCAGATTTCCACAGGCAGGTGGCAGCAGGGTGGCTTTGGGGACCATCACGCGCACGAGAAGCCAGGCACAGTGTCCTGCCTCTGCCTGGCTGCCATCTGTCCATCTCAGGGGGAGGTCAAATCTCCCTCTGCCATCGTTGGGAAGAGCCTGCACCTGCCGTGAGCCCTCATCCTGCCTGTTGTCTTTGCAGGGCCTGTCTGGGACAGTGTTTCAGCTACAGCGTCCCCAACACCTTCCCTCAGTCCACCGAGTCCCTGGTGCACTGTGACTCCTGCATGCCCGCCCAGTCCATGTGGGAGATCGTGAGTATCGCTGCTCGCTCCACGGTTCTTGTGGTGGGGGCCCACTCAGGAGCTCACAGCTCTGCTCTGCCTCCACCTTAGGACAAGTTATTCTCCTTCCCTGAGATTTTCCTGCTCGTTGTGTCCTTCCAGGGTGTCTCTCTGTAGCCTGTCCTGAGACACCTGGTGGGAAGGGGCTGCTGGAGGCAGCTGTGAGGAATGATGCATGTCTCTGTTTGCAGAAGCATCTCCCCGTTAGTCCCTGCATCATTCATCCCGATGCTCATCCCTGTGCCTGTTCTCTCCACCACTCCTGTTGTCACCTCCTCCCACCTGGGAGCTTTTGCCTTCTCCAGTGTCCAGAAGTGTTTCCCACAGCCCATGTGCCAGCCACCCTCGGGCCTCGCGGTGTCACAGAATCAGAAGATTGTTCTGGTTGGAAAAGACCTTTAAGCTCATGGAGTCCAACCCTCCCCCCAGCACTGCCAGGGCACCACTGCCCCGTGTCCCTCAGCACCACATCTCCACAGCTTGGAAACCCCTCCAGGGATCAGGGGGACTCCACCCCTGCCCTGGGCAGCCTGGGACACGCCTGGGCAACCCTTGACAGTGGGCAAGAAATTGTTCCTCAGCTACAACCTAACCCTCCCCTGGGGCAACTTGAGGCTGGTTCCTCTTGTCCTGGCGCTTGTTCCTTGGCAGCAGAGCCCGACCCCCCCTGGCTCCAACCTCTTGTCAGGGAGTGGTTGAGAACAAGAATCATAGAATCACAGAATACCAGGTTGGAAGGGACATCAAGTCCAGCCTTTAAGAGAGAAGGTCTCCCCTGAGCCTTCTTTTCTGGTCCTTGCCTCCAAGACAAACCTGGGCACCCAGGGAGCTGGGTTCAGCAAGAGCTTTGCTATCAACTCGGACATTTGGGCAGATGGTTTAGTCCAAACTGCCTTGAGGTGCTCAGCAACGTGTCTTGTGGGTGGCCTTGGCAGTTACCACTGATATTTCTGTGCCAGTAGTGCCTGGGGCAGGTCAGAGCCCCTGGAGCAGTGTGTCCTCACCGTGTCCTTGTCCTGCTCCCCAGGTGACACTGGACTGTCCAGGCAACGAGGAGATCCCCAGGGTTGACAAGCTGGTGGAGAAGATTCTTCACTGTAGCTGCCAGGCTTGTGGGAAGGAGCCGAGCCACGAGGGAGCCCTGTTCAACGTCTACCTGAACGCGGAGGAGAACATGCCCGCGGAAGGTCCCAGCCCCCATCACTACGCCCACCACCAACAGGAGGTGGAAGAACCTCCTGCCTCCAGCCACCACCATCACGAGGAGGAGGGCGACGAGTGACCTGGCCCTTTGCGGACTGTCCTTGCAGCCGGCGGCGCGGGCAGGGGGGTGTGCGAGGGAGAGGGCCGGGGTTTGGGGAGGGAGGGGGGTGGTGGAGTCTTTCCTGTCTTGTAGCTGCCCTCATGCTTTGCTCTCCACGACCCCCCGGGGCTGGAGGAACGTCCTGAGGCCCAGGCAGGGGCTGGAGCTGCAGGGTGAGCGAGGAGGGCTCGGCGGGTTCTGATGCAAAAGTACTTGCACATGATAGTAATAATATATTGAGGGGAGCGGGAACCTGGGCGGGGGGTTCGGCTGAGGGCAGGAGCCGGGCTGGGCTCCTGGGGCTGCCTGCAGGCTCCTGAACCTGCCCTGGAGCCCTCGCGGGGACCCTCTGGGTTCCTGTCTTGTGAACAGCTCGTTCCTGGGGTGCAGGAAGAAGAGATGGCGCCTGTCCACAGCCCCGCAAGAGACACACGTCTCTCCTGCGGTGTGCGGGACCAGCAGCACCTCTTCTTCCTCCCGCCTGCCCCAGGCCTCGTGGGCTCAGCGTGGACGCGCTGTTCCTCCTGGCACCCGCTGGGCCTTCGTTCAGCCCCAGTCCCCTCGCCTTTGGCAGCTCTTGGGGAGCCTTTTGCCCCAGGATGGGCCCCTGGGGCCGCGTGCCTGATGTTGCTGGGCATGGCGGTGGCGAGAGCCTTAATCTTGCTGGTCCTCGGGGCCACCATGTAGCTCCCTGGGGCCAAGGGAGCTGGATCATGCCGTGGACACCGAGGCCTCACGTTTGGTGGCCCTCAGGGCAAGGCCAAGAGCAGAGTCGCGCTGGGGGGTCTGGGTGGGAGCCAGCCCCTCTCCCTGCTGCACTTTAATGGTGGTGGAGGGAGAAGGGGGCCAGGGGCCGGGATGGACCTTCGCAGGGACCACTCGAGGCTCGGGGCAGGGGAACAGCCCCAGCCCCTCCTCCTTCCCCTTTCTCTCTGGTGTATAAAGCTGATTCCTTTGGCGCTGTCCCGACAAGAGCTTCCAGAGCTTGTAAGCGATGCCTCCCCCTCCTTTTTACAAGGTTTTGGTTGGTTGGTTTTTTTTCTTAAATAAATTAGTCCCGACTTCCACGTCTCTGTGCTCTGCTGCCTGGCTGGGCTTTGGCAGTGAGCTCCTCAGAGCTGGCAAGGAGAGGCCTTTTGCACCAGGACAGGGGCCGGGGTAGCAGCACAGGAGGGTGCAGGGCAGGGCAGAGTGATGGTCCCTTCAGCTTCTGCTGCCTCCCCTTTGGGAGGAGGAGGAAGAGCTGCTGAAAGCCGAGCCCAAACCCTCCCCATCTGGGCTGCAGATGGAGCCTGCGCACCGGCCAGTTCTGCTCAAGCGCCCGGATCGCTGCAGCCTGGAGGTTTGGGGCTCTCTGGTCCCACTGGTGTGGGATGTGCGAGGGGGCTCAGCGGGATCACCCAACCTTTGTCAGCTCTGTTGCCACTAGATGACACTCTTGATCCAGCCTCTTTCCTGCCATCCAGATGTTGGTGGCCTCCAGGAGAGCTTCTGGGGTGGAGCAAGGTGAACTTGGACATGGACATCCCTTGGTGGGTGAGGAGGGGACCCAAGCTCCTTGGCTGGAAACCAGCGGGGTTTTTCCAAAGGTGGATCAAGTATTTGCTGAGCAGGGCACAGAGGCCCTTGCAAACCCACCGGTGCCTGGCCGCGCAGCGTGGCTGCACCCTCAGAAACAATCGGGTGAGGCTCCTTCCCTGGGGAAGGTCCCAGCTGCTCCTGGAGGGGCAGGAGGCTCTGCTGGGCAAGCAGCCGGCTCTTCCTGCGCCTCTCGTCGAGTCCTGGGCTCTGGGGGCTCAGCACAAGCTTGGAGAGCAGCTCTTGGGGTGGTGAAGCACGAGAGGATTTGCATTAAAGCAGCAAATGCCACAACAAAGGGGGTGGACTGACAAATAAGGACCCTGGCAGGGGTGGAGGTGTCCTGTGTGCTGAGATAATGGGTTTAGGCTGTGAAGGGTCTTCCCAAGGAAGGGAGCTCTGCTGGAGAGCTAGGAGAAGGTGGAGAAGCCCATGGTGTCGTCAGCCCCTGTCACCTGGCCCTTTTATTGGTGCACAGGGCAAGCAGGAGCTGGACTCAGCACAGGGACTGATCCTGTAAACTCCACGAGCTGCGGCGGAAGATGTTTGGACCAAGATGGCTCCACCTTCTCTCAACACAACCCAAGCTTCAGTGGAGGCAGCAGCACAGGAATGTTCTGCAGAGGGAAACGCAAACCTTTTATAGGTAGCTGAGCAGGCTCTGCCCAGAACGGGCCCTAAGGAGCCATCCCAGTTAAGGGATGGAGTGAGATCCTGAGAGTAGGCTGCAGAATTGGAGGCCGTTGCATTAAATCCTGACACTTCAGAGTGTCCTCCTGGAGATCTCCCAGCCTTCCAGTGTCACTGACTCCAGCTCAGCAGCCCTTTCTTTGCCATGTTAACGTCTGGGTGGCTGTTCCCAACCTGGGTTTGCTTTCCATGCTAGTGGCACTGGAGAGTAGAGCTGATGGAAACTATGGCCAGGTGGGTCCAGAAACAGCGCAGGGGAGAGAGCACAGAGAGACCGGCAGAGCTGCCCGAGCAGAGGAGCTTTTGCAGGGACAATGGTAGGACTTGGACCTCATTTTATGGCAGGTTTTAATGGTTTGAAACTAAAAGAGGGAGATGGAGAGTGGAGAGAAGGGAGAACTTGTTGGTGCTGAGGGTGGGGAGAGCCTGGCCCAGGTTGCCCCGAGAGGTGGTGGCTGCCCCATCCCTGGCCCCATTGCAGGGAAGGTTGTTGGGGGCTCTGAGCAACCTGCTCTGGTTGCAGATGGCTCTGCTCCCTGCAGGGGGGTTGCACCAGATGACCTTTAAAAGTCTCTTCAGCCCATACCAGTCTGTGAGTCTCTGAATTCAGGTTCATCTCCCCCTCAGACACCTCCAAACCAAGCATAAAAACCTCCCACGTACCTCACCATGGAGGACACGCTCCTGATCCAACCTCCTGCTCCGGAGCAAAAGCTCTGGAGATAACTGGAGCTGCTCCTGAGGCCGGGGTGCAGCGGGGCTGAGGAGGAGGCTCGGCTTCGCACCGCAGCGTCGCTTCCTCACTCGGCTCCAGCGTGGACCCAGCTGGGATAAATCTGCGCCGCCGCCTTGATTTCTCTGCGCCGGGGAGGCGGCCGCCGCCGCCTGGGCTCGGGGTGGGTTTTCTTGCCTGTTCCCAGAACAGATGGGCCGAGGAAGCGAGGCTTTCCTGGTACGAGCATTCCTCTGAAGAAACCTCCCGCTGCGCTCAGAGCCTCGCGTGCGCGCCCTGCCCCGGGACACCCGCCAGGACACAGTGACGCAGAGGTGGCCGCGGAGGTTTGGCTGCGATCGGCCAAGGAGAGGGGTCCCGGGGAGGGCAGATGCCTTGAGCAAGCTCCCAGGAGAGCATGTCCCGGTACAAGTGACGGCAGCAAAGAGCTTTCCAGTGGCACGGGGGTGCTGGGCTGTGAGGGGGCTGGGCCTGAGCACAGGGGTGAGCCCTGCCTCGCAGCTCCCCTGCTCAGCACCCTGACTGGACCGGCCCCCTCAGCCTCTGAGGAAAGCACCAGAAACTCGTTGAAAAGGCAGTTAGAAAAGTAGATCTTGCTAAAGAGACACGTTTCTGTTGCGGGGTGGGTGCTGGAGGTGCAGCGGGCCAGGGCTGGTGGGGTGGGCAGGGTGCAGAGCTGGCACTCCCCACATCTGCTGCAGCATCGGTCCAGGGGCATTAACCGAAGCATTGGGGAGCTTGGCCTGGCCCTGGGACCACAGGGGTCACACATGCGGCTCTGGTTTGTGCGGGTGTCAGTGCCCTCGGCTCTGGTTTGTGCTGGAGTCAGTGCCCTCGGGCTCTGTTCTGCCCCCAACAGGAATCGCAACCATTTATTTGAAGTAATAACGCCTTTTGGCAGCCGGCTAATTAAAAACCAACCAAATCAGTCCCTGCTGAGCACCCCGAGGTGCTGGCCCTGAAGCGTGGAGGTGGTGGCACAGGATTCCACCAGCACTTCGAGATTCCCACGTGTCTGCTGAGCTGGAAGGGGTGAAGCAGCCAGCAGGACCCGCTGCGTTCTCTGACATTGCCACAGGGCAAGTTGCCCTGGATCCATCTGGGGTTGCCCCTCTGACGGCAGGTCCTGGGCTGGCCCAAAGAACCTCAGAGCTGGGGGCAGGGTCTCTGGCTGTCCCAGCATCAGCGCAGCCATTTCCCTCAGCTCCTTCTCCCACCCTCCATCCCTGGGCGCAGATTGCTGGCAGATCCCCCGGCGAGTCTTGCCCAGGCCTCTGGCTGCCTCCGGCGCAGGCAACTGTGGGCTGCGACATGCGCCTTTTGTTGCTTTTTATTTGGCTTTGCAAAATCTTGGTTTTTATTGCCTAGCACAGAGGATGGAGGGATGGATGGATGGATGGATGGATGGATGGAGGGATGGAGGGATGGAGGGATGGAGGGATGGAGGGATGGAGGGATGGAGGGATGGATGGAGGCTGGTGCTCGTCGTGGCCACAGACGTGCTCCCCGTGGGTCGCTGCCCCCTGGCCAGGAGAACGTGGGGTCTCTGGCCTTGGCAGAGGCGGCCGGTGGAGGGGAGGCAGAGCACGGTGCCGGCTGTCTCTTTAAGGTGGAAGAGGGAACTCTCTGGCTGCCACTTTGTGGAGTTTCCACCAGCTCCCTGTTTTCATTAGCATTTCATTTCATCTCCTCCTCTCCATCCCCAGCCCCACCTCCTCCGAATCAGCATTTCTGCATCCTTCGCTGTGCATCGCAGAGCAGCAGGTAAAAGTCTGGCTGGCACCTGCACACCCCCCCAGACACTCACACGCACCTCGGCCGGGGTGAGACACCTTCCCACGCTCTCTGTGGCATCTTCCTCCTCCTCCTCAGCAGCGAGCGAGCTGGGAGCATTCCCCGGACTCGCCTCAGGCTGCTCTGCCTCCCTCGCTGGCTCTGGCTGCAGCGGCAGCAGAGCTCGGGCTCCAAGGAGCTCAAGTGGGGCCCCGGGGACAGAGCTCTGCAGGGAGCCAAGCCCGGCTGGAGGGGAGAGCTGAGCCGCGGGGTCCAGAGCATCTGGAGCATCCTGGGATCTAGAGTATCCTCAATATCTTGGGTCCAGAGCATCTGGAGCATCCTGGGTCCAGAGCATCCCAGCATCTGGAGCATTCTGGGATCCAGAGTATCCTCAGTATCCTCAGCATCCTGGGTCCAGAGCATCTGGAGCATCCTGGAGTCCTGAGCATCCCCAGTATCCAGGGTATCCTGGGTTCAGTGCATCCCCAGCATCTGAAGAATCCTCAGTCCAGAGCATCCCCAGCATCTGAAGAATCCTGGGATCCAGAGCACCCCTGGCATCTGCAGTATCCCTGGGTCCAGAGCATCCCCAGCATCTGAAGTATCCAGAGCATCCTGGGGTCCAGGTTATTCCTTGCTCCAGCGCATCCAGAGCATCGCTGGTATCTCGAGCATCCCGGCATCCAGAGCATCCCTGGAGCTCCCTGGTGTCCCGAGAGAGCATCCCCAGCATCCAGAAGCAGTGCCCAGGGACATCCCGGTGCCAGGAGATTCTCAGGGACGAGGAAACGCCGGGCTGTGAGTAACCGGGAGGGGAACCTTGCTCCTGCTGATCAGCTCCTGAGAGTGTCCCTCTGCCCTGACTGCCCGTGGAGAGGGAGAGTGGGGGAAGAGGGAGAGGAGGAGGAGAGGAGGGAGGAGAACGGACACGGCGAGGAGACGGGGAGGTGGTTCTTCTGCCCCTAGAGCTGTCTCCAGCGATGATCACCTAGCGCAGGTCACGGCCGGAGAAGGTCCCCCAGCTCCCGAGCCAGCCCTGCCGCTCAGCTCCTCATGGAGGGTGATTTGGGGGCCCCCAACGCCAGCGTGCTGGGGGAGCGCTCGCTGCTGGTGGGGAGCAGCTGGGTGGCCGCTTTCCTCTGCTTCATCATCCTGCTGACCACGGCGGGGAACTTCCTCCTCATCCTCCTCATCGTCACCCAGCGCTCCCTCCGCAACACCTCCAACTACTTCCTGGTGTCCCTCTTCATGTCCGACCTGATGGTGGGGCTGGTGGTCATGCCCCCGGCCATGCTCAACCAGCTCTACGGCCGCTGGGTGCTGCAGGGCGACTTCTGCTCCCTCTGGTACTCCTTCGACGTCATGTGCTGCAGCGCCTCCATCCTCAACCTCTGCGTCATCAGCTTGGACCGCTACCTGCTCATCATCTCCCCCCTCAAATACAAGCTGCGGATGACCTCCTGCAGAGCCCTCTGGCTCATCCTGGCCACCTGGACCTTGGCTGCGCTGGCCTCCTTCCTGCCCATCAAGATGGGGTGGCACAAGCTGGAGTTTGAGGTCCAGTCCCCGAATGTCACCTCCCGGGGGGATGAGGACCAGTGTCGGCTGCTGGTCAGCCTGCCCTACGCCTTGGTGGCCTCCTGCCTGACTTTCTTCCTCCCATCTGCCGCCATCTCCTTCACCTACTGCCGCATCCTCCTGGCAGCCCGCAAGCAAGCCGTGCAGGTGGCTTCTCTTGCCTCCAACGTGGCCACCGCCACCACCACCGATGTATCCACACCGCAGGTAAGGTGGCCACAGGGCTGTCGCTCCTTGGAGACCCCCGTGATTTGGGGTGTTGCTGCCTTTGGGACGGGCCTCAGGGCTGGAGCTGACAAAGGGCTTTGGGAACCAGCCCGCAGGGAGGGAGCTTTTGGGCAACACTCACCTCCCTGATGTCCTGGGAGGTGCTCCGTGCCTTGCCCCGGCGATGCTGCTGCGCTCTGAAGCTGCTCAGGAGCACAGAAGCAGCATGAGCAGAAGCAGAGCAATAAATTAAGATCCAGGCGAAAACGTTCAGCGGCACAAACCAGACGCAGCTTCACCCCCCTCTTGCCTTAGCGTCATCCCGGAGGGGTTTGCATCTGATCTGACTTTCCACCCCTAAATCCCGGCCGTGGTGGGTGGGAGACATCCGGGGGAGAAGGAGCTTCAGTCATAGCAAACGGCAATTTCTGGAGAGCACCTTATTCTGAACAAGCCAGCTTCTATTTTTGCTAACCTGGGCTATAACAGGAGCTGCCAAACAGCTCCTGGCTCCATCGCTGCCAAACCCGCCTGTGTGGGTTTCCTAACCGAAACGTGGCGGCGCGTGTTTGTGTTGCTCTGAGAGAAGGTAATTGCCACGAAATCTAACAGCTTTAATTCCCTGTAATAGGCTTGATTGACCTCAGATCCTACGGGGAAAAGAGAAACTTAATTGCCTTTAAATACCTTCATTTAGCCGGTTGCTCGATCTCCCCGGAGAAGGGAGCCAAGACTCGCTGACCCCGCCGCTCTCCCGCGCGCGGTGATGGGCCAGGCTCTCCGAAGGAAAAGGAGAAGCACAGAATAAACAGATAATATCACAAAATGGTTATTTTCTCCCCAGACACTCGGTTTTCAGACTCTACAAACACAGCCTGCGTCGGTCCCAGCGCGGCCCAGCTCAGGGCGCTGGGAGATGCTTGGGTGTCCCCACCCTCCCAATTTCCACAGCACCCCACAGGTTCCTGGGAGCCCCAGAGGGGCTCAGCGTGAGCTGAAAATAAATTGTCGGGCAGGGAAACCCTCGGGTTTGGTCTTTTTAACCATTTTTTGGTTCTCTTCTGGGGCAGGAAGCTGAGTGGCAACAGGGCCTTGTTTAATTACGGTGGGGGCTGAGCTAATAAACTTCTTTTCGATCGCAGGAGTGGATGGGGGCTGAGTTAGTGCTGGGCTCTGCAGGCAGAAATGTCCGATGTCCTGCTTTGGACAATATAATTCGTTGGCTGCTCCAGCTCGAGCTGCTTCTTTCGGGCATCCCTCACCCTCACCGAAACACGGGCTGAGGTGGGGGTTTCTGTCAAAGAAGCTTCTTAATGCTAAAGCCTCTATTTTACAGTAGATAAAACATAAATGTCTTTCAATGTTGAGGGCTGCTGTTGCTTCCTCTTCCTCATTTAGGGTTGAGGGGCTGCAGTGGGTGCCATCCTCCTGCCCCTTGTGAAATAAGAATAAACAATAAACAAGGAATAATGAATAATAAATACTAGATAAATAGTCACAGAATCACAGAATTAACAAGGTTGGAAAAGACCATAGAGATCATCAAGTCCAACCTGTAACCTATTACCTAACCTATCACCAACCTGTTACCCAAGATCATCTCATCATCTAAATCTTGTCCCTGAGTCCATCATCCAACCTCTTCTTGAACACATCCAAGGACGGTGACTCCACCACCTCCCTGGGCAGCCCATTCCAATGGGGAATCGCTCTCTCTGGAAAAAAGTTCTCGCTAACATCCAGTTTAAACCTCCCCTAACGCAGCTTGAGACTGTGTCCTCTTGTTCTGTCACTGGCAGCCTGAGAGAAGAGACCAACCCCCACCTGGCTACAACATCCCTTAAGGTAGTTGTAGAGGGCAAGGAGGTCTCCCCTGAGCCTCCTCTTCTTCAGGCTAAACAACCCCAGCAATCTATTAATAAATAATAGATAATAATAGATAACAGATAACAGATAATAGATGATAGATAATGGATAATCAATAATCCATAACAGGGGGGGTGTGCAGGATTTGCAGCACCAAACACCACTTTCCTCAGGTAGGAGGCTGGTGCTGGTGCTGGTGCTGGTGCTGGTGCCAGTAGGTCCAGCCCGGGGAGAAGCGCTCGCTGACCACCCCATGTCCCGCTGCAGGCTCCCTGCGCCCCGAGCCAGCCCGTGACCGGCAGCGAGAGCAGGAGGTTCGCCAACAAGCACAGTAAGAAGGCGCTGAAGGCCAGTCTGACGCTGGGCATCCTCCTGGGCATGTTCTTCGTGGCTTGGCTCCCCTTCTTTGTCACCAACGTGACGCAGGTAAGCGCGTTTCGGGGTTTTCTGTCGGGTTCTCAAATGTTTTTTGCTTTGGATCCACCTCGGTTCACTCTGAGGGACCTGCAGGTCCTGCTGGGAAGCCTCTGGGAGCAAAGATGTGATTTCCCCGGGGGAAAAACAGAGAGGAAAATCCCTTCGAAAGGGTGTGGGAGGGTTCCTTCAAAAGCGAAGCGTTGGCATGTGTGGGGAACCGCTCTGGATGGGGGCCAAGGTGGGAGATGTGAGTGATTCTTGCTGCGTCCCCGCTCCAGGCAGTCTGCAGCTGTGTCCCCGCTGGCTTCTTCGACGTGCTCACCTGGCTCGGGTACTGCAACAGCACCATGAACCCCATCATCTACCCGCTCTTCATGAGGGACTTCAAGAGGGCCATGGGCAAGTACCTGCCCTGCTGCCGGCGCTCGGGGGAGCCCCGGCCCAGCGCCATCTCCCTCTCCATGCGGAACTCCAACAGCGGCCCCCGTGCTGCCACGTCCCTCAAGAACGTCCTCACCTTGCAGGCCGAGACAGACTCGGTGGACTCCGGGGTGCTGGGGAATGAGCACAGCCTGCTGCCGGCCAGCGACAGCTCCCGGGCTCTCCCCAGAGCCCGCCTGGTCAACCTATTCGACACGGAGCCCCCGGATGAGGAGCTGCGGCCCAACCAGCTCAGCACCCCCGTGGCCTGAGCAAGGGTGTCCCAACGGGGGGTTCTGGACCTTTGTGTGCTGGGAAGAGTCCCCCAGCCCAATGCAAACTCTCTGGAGGGGCGATTTGCCGCGGGACGTCTCCCTGCCCTCACACTGCTGCTCGATCTCTCTTCAATGCAATGCACGTGTCCTTGGGGAAGGCGACGTCACCGAGCACTTCCACGGGTAGGTTTGAACCGTGCAAAGCCACGTTCCACTACTGGATTAATCTGCCTTGTTTCTCTCTCTCTACACCCCTCTGCTCACCGTCACCGATCCCTCTCCCTTCTCTGAGAGCTGCTTCTCACGGCCTTTTCCTCTCTGGTCAGTCTGACCCTCGGACTCCAGGTCCCTCCCACCACACCCGTGTGTCCCTAAACTCAAACCACGGCTCAGTTGCAGCTTCCCTCACGCAGCTCGGCTGGTCACCTCCAGCTCACCGAGACAAACAGCGCAAACCACATCCCATGACTCACGGCCGAGAGGTTTGGGGCTGCTCCAGCCCACGGAACATCACGGCTTCTCGGAGTTGAATTTCCTCGCCTGGTTTGGAGCGTATCTGCCTGGGTTTGGTGCGACACAGCGCGAGCGCCGTGTTTAATCACGAGCAGCCGGTGCTACGGGGGATTGAATGTGATGCAGAACGTTCCGCGCCGTTTTTGGGATGTTCAGCGAGGGTGTGGGTGTTCAACGGGCTGGTGGCTCTACAGGTATCCTGAGAGTAGTAAAGGAACGAGAGAAGCTTCCCTTCAGATTCCATCCTACGCCTTCCTATTTCTGGCGTGTGACCATCACACTTCGCTCTGACAATCCGATGATGCAATTAAATATGAGACTGTTTTTCCCTTTTTCAAAGAGGAATCCAAATGAATATTGTCTTTTCAATGACAGTGCCAGCCCCGCTCCCCCCTCAAGAGCCATAACCAGGGGGAACAGTCAGTAACGTGCTAAGTGGGCACTCAAAAGAAACAATAAACCCACAAATGCTTTCAGCAAATTCTTCCTCAAGTGCCTTTCAGTGCAGAGGGGAGGGGGTCCTTGGTGGCTGTGCCCTCCCTGGACTCATAACCCCCCAAGATGACCCGGACTAACCAGCACGAAGCGTCCCTGGGACGTGGGATGTGCGAAGGAGCAGCCGCACGCCACGCAGATCTCCCTAGTTGTCTTTCCACGTTGCCCAGGTGTGTTCCAGAACTGAACACCAAGTGTTTTTATGGTATTTGTCACAAACCCCTTGCCCCCGACGGCAGCCCAGCGCTCACCGGCCGTGACGAAGGGAGGACTGAGCACAGGCTCAAACCTTGAAGCAGTCAAGGCATTTTTGCCACCCCTCTGTGGTCAGAGAGCTTGCGTTTGGTATCAAGCAGGAAGATAAAACCTACATCCTTCCACAAATGGGTTTCTGTAACACCGTCCTTCGATGGTTAAAAAGTAGAAAAGCCCACGATGAGCTCCCAAACTTTGTTCGGTACCAAAAGCAGCAGGCACAGGCAGCAGGGGATGGACACCGAGAGACCCCTTCAAGCCCAACACTCCAAAGCAATAACTCCTTCAGTCTCCCATCGAGCCAGTCCTTTGTGAGGTGTTTGCTTGTGGACAAATCCTTGGCCATGGTGGAGAAATCTCACCTCTTTCCTGCAGCCAACAGCACCAACACTGAAATCAGACGCTGCCATCGAGCCACTTCCCCTCTCGAGCCAACGAGACCTTCAAGCCCAGGATGTGGGAAGGTATTTGTACATATTTATTATAAGTTTTAAACCAGAAATACGCAGCGGTGTTCTCAGAAGGGGGATTATCCTCCTGCCAAGTTCCCTCTAGATGCATTTTCTCGGGCTCAGCAGCAAAACAGGCCAGCAAAGGAAGCTGTGGCTCGGTCCCGTACGGTTTTGGAAGGCTCCGTGTGGCAGGGAGGGGAAGGCAGGGCCCCTCCCTCCAGTTTGAGACTTGGGGAGAAGTGAGCGGATGCCTGAGGAGGTAGAAATCAAACAAGCACACGTTTATCCTGTGTCAAGTATCAGTTTTATTCAAAGCCAATTAAAAACCTGTCTAGAGGGAGCTTTCAAGGCTGGAGATGTGTGTGGGACCCAGCCCCAAAGTCTCTGTGGGTTGCTGGTGTGCAATGCCCGGGAGGAGGTTTCCCAAAGCCATCAGCCCTCCGAAGGCCACGCTACTCCTTCTGCCTCTTTCCCTGAGGCACCTGCAGTGTTTCTCCCAGCGGTGAGGCCTCGGTCGCTCATCGCCCTCAGCTTGCAGGCACGGAAACAGACTTAGGTTGGCAAGAGCCCAAACCCCGGCAGCAAACCTGCGGCAGGCCAGGGAAGGAAGCCTGGTACCGGAGCCTTTCGCTGTGTGGTCAGAGCCGGCAATGCACCTGCGCCTGGGGAGACCCCTAAACCAAACTGACCACGGCTGGAAAAATCTTTTGAATTCCCTAGTGACAAGCTCCTCTCCATGACAAGCTTAAGAATCCCCAGCAAGGCACCTCCTTTCCCAAGAGTCACGGTCCCTAACGGTGCCAGCTGCTCCCCTCAGGAGCAAACCCCAGCTGTGTGAGGAGGGAAGAGCCATCGCTTCCTGAGGAGCGATGCTGCTTCAGGCAGGAATGGGGCAGGAATCAGCCCTTTCTTGTCCAAGGGACGTGCCGTGGGAGGCTGCTCCGAAAGCTCTGATCTGGTGCCACGCTCCAGGCTCTCGGGAGGGGCTGAAAACTGCAGCCACAGCTCTGCTGGCTCTCCTGACACGTCTTTGGGAATCCTGGTGCATCGCATGGTGCTTTGGAAGCAGTTTTTGTGCTGGCTGAGCACCTCTGCCCGACACAAGGAGATCTAATTTGCTCCTTTGCCTGCTGCCTGTCTCCTGCTGTCCCCACTGTCTGGACAGTCCGGGCAGGGCAGTGAGGATTCCCCCAAAAGGCAGCCGGGGGACTCTGGGGGGGCTGGCAGAGCCCGGCTGTCAGCCACATCCTCCTCCTGCACCGTGTTCTCTTCCTGAGTCTCACTGCCGGCTGCCTCCTGCACTCTCTTGGCTGGAAGGGAGAACAGGCTGCTGCTGCTCTTCTCTTCCGGCCGGCTTTCCTTGATTTTAACACCCACGGCTTTCAGGATCGTGTCCATTTGCTTCATGTAGTCCAGGTGCCCGTTTACCTGCAACAACAAGAGCCCTGTTAGTGGGGAAGCTGCGGGGAGCCCAGCTCAGGCAAGTCCTTCAGTTCAGAGTTCTGGGACTTGGATTGAGCTCTGAAAGGCTGGAAGAACAAGAACAAGGCCTGAAAAGCACAAGTGTCGACTGAATAACCTGAACTGGCTGCCCCACTTTGTGGCACGGACGCCGCTGGATTATTTTTCCTCCAAGAGGTGTATGTTTGAATGCCTGGACATCGCTGAGTTACAGAACCCCCAGACTCCGGCTGCCACGAGGGTAAGAGAGGAGGTGATCTGCACGGTGAGAGGCGCCCAGCTAGGAGACAAGTTGTCTTAGCTCCACTCCCTGTTCTCTGCTAAATCACGTGTCCTCCTGTATCTTAGCTCCCTTGGAAAAGCAACAATGATGTTATTAATATCAGAGTAAAGCCATTAAATCCCACAACAGCCACCAAGCGGGTTAAGGTTCTTGGCTGGAATGCACTGACCTGTCTGTCCCACACCACATAAAACTGGGAGCCTGAGAGTCAGGGCTTCATAAACCAAATTAAAGTCAACAATACATGTAAAAACCCCCAAGTTTTATTATAAGGTGATTTCTACGATAAGATAAACCCTCCCGAGGTGGATGTTGGAACGTGCTCTTCCAGTCAGGGCACAGGAGGGGGAGAAAACCTCCTCTGTGGGTTCCTGTTGCTAGAGGCTGCCTGGCTGGAACCTCCTCTGGTTCAGGGTCCTGTGCGAGCCGAGCACTGGAAGTAACAACAGCCAAGATCCTTCCAGAGGATGCTCTTTGCTGGTGCCCTCACAGCCGGCGTGGGAGGAAGCGCCTGGGAGCAAACAATCACGAGGGGATTGATAGTGGGTGTTTCTGGGGCGAGGAAACCGTGGTCAGGGTGAGCCGAGGCTGTTGCGAGGGTGCGCTCGCTCAGCATCTGGCCTGGAGATTCCAGCAGGGATTACGGGCACTGATTTGCATCCTAAGATATTTTAGCATCTTTGGTAAATTATTTCTGAGTTTAAATCTCTTGCTGACCCAGCCAGCAAGCTGCCACAGGCAACAGAATAGCCATGGTTGGAAAAGACCTCTAAGATCAGCAAGTCCAACCATTATCTAACTCTACCAGGGCCACTACGACACCATATCCTTGAGCACCAGATCTAGACGGCTTTTAAATCCCTCCAGGGGTGGCGACTCAACCACTTCCCTGGGCAGCCTGTTCCAGTCTTCAATAACCCTTTTGATACAGAAATTTTTCCTAACGTCCTACCTAAAGCTCCCCTGGTGCGACTTGATGCCATTTCCTCTTGTCCTAAACCACCACCTCTTACTGTCCCACATCGTGCTGGTAACTGGGGAATCTCCGCAGCAGGGGCTCGCCAACAGCAGCACACCTCGACCCAAACCTCCCTCCCCGCCCGGGCTCAGTTCCACCCTCTGAGCTCTGCACGTGGAGCAGCTTTTGAGCGGTACCGTTTGGATGCACTCGGGACTTGGGAGCAGAACGAAGGGTTTAATCAGCACATTAGTAAC
>WEIS01065957.1:5721-58884 GCA_013389965.1 Todus mexicanus | reverse complement strand
TTGGATGGTCCTTGTGGGTTGTCCTGCTTCGGAGGATGCCGTTGGGCTGCCAAGTGTTGGGTGTTTGGACCCGCTCTGAGCCAGCTCAGCAGGGAGAGTGCCAGGCAAACAGGATCGGATTAGAGACAGTTTATGCTCGTAGAGGAACTGGCTTTGTTTCCTGGCAGCTGAGAAAACACCATTCGGCTTGTTTGTAGGAAGAACATACCAGGATTGGTATTTGGACCGTGCAGCTCCCCACGCCCCGTCACGGCAGGAGGAGGCGAGCGCTGGGTGCAGAACTGGGCAGAGGATACTGGGGAGCAGACCTGGAGCAGGAGGAGCTCTGCCCTGAAATCAGCGTGCACGGGAGGCGTGTGGGTGCCCGGTGGCAAGTGCTGCCCTCAGGGAGAGGAGCCAGAACCGCGCAGGGTGCCCTGGCTCGGCCAGCGCAGCTCAGCCTGGGTCTGCAGAGCCCCTTGGCTCGTGGTAAGGGTGGCTTTGGGAAGCATCTGCTAGGGCACAGCAGGAGGCTGCTGCAGGAGATGTCAGCTGGGCTGACATGATGAGTGGGTTGTTCTCGAGGTCTAGGTACCACAGTCAAGCTTCCTGCAAGTGCTTGCAGCTGGAGAACACAATAGGAGCCACCTTTGGACGTGTGTTTGGTTTTGTTTGGCTCTTCTGCCTGTGGGCAAGCGAGCTGCCTTTGACCTAGATAGTTTTGACTGTTAAAGATACGTTGAGCAGAAATGAAGATGCCAGAAAGAGCAAAGGGAAGCATCTGACTAGAGAAGCAGGAACATGCCGTGTCCATCCACCTCGTGAAGGGGCTGACTTTGCAGCAGGCGAGACTTTTCCAGTGTAAACTTCCAAATGCATGCTCTGTCCCTTCCGAGAGGTTTGGATATGCCTGGGCTGCCAGGGACAGCTGGAATTTAGAGAGGGCTTGGTGAAGCACTTGCAGGAGCACGTTTCCTTTCTCTTGAAGCAGCATCGCTGGTCTCGCTGCTCCGCGCTGGCTGGCGAGGTGCTCGCACTGACAGCACAGCGTGTGCCATTGCCAAAGGTGTCGAGACGTGCAAGGGAGGAAAGCAGGCCCAGAGACTAATGTGCAGAGCGCCTGTGGAAAAAGTGACAGCAGGAGAGTTAATGAAAACCAGACACCGTGTGCTGGAAGCTGCTTAGCCAAGAAAATTCTGCACAGCCCAGGGTTTTCTCTGGTATCCAATAAAAATGTGTTAGAATTTGGCTACCCTCTCAGTTACCCCGAGGAAAGCAGTGCAGGCGTGAATAGCCTGGGTACGTGGCTTCCGAGCTGTGCACCACCTGGAAGAAAAACAGATGCTGTGTTACTCTCGGGAGATGAGTGTGTGTCTTGAGAGACAGGAGCCCCGAGTTTCTTGTCCAGAGTCTCACTGGGAGCCCAGCAATTCGGATTGGTGGGTTCTGTAAATCTGGATGCTCCTGTGTCTCATACCATGGAGGCTGGTGTCTCGGAGAGGCCGAGTGCCCACCATGTCCATTGAAGGCTGGTGTCCACACCACTGAGCTGTGCTAGCTACGTGGCCTCCAGTTCTTATCACGCAAACAGTGTTTGGCCTGGGGCTGGTGCTTGGGGCTGAACCTGCTGCCTGGAGAGCAGCTCCCTCCAGGGTTTGGGTTTTGTCGTAGTCGTTTTTTTCACGGTGCTGTGAGTAATTAAGGGTGTACGATGAAGTAAACTTTTTAATCATTGCAGAGCAGCTGTGGGTGTGCTGCAGTCTTAGCTCCTCTAGAAATGACGGTCTTGCTCTTGGCAGAATGGAGGCATCGTGCCTGGAACTGGCCCTGGAAGGAGAGCGCTTGTGCAAGGCTGGGGACTTCAAAGCTGGGGCAGCCTTCTTCGAAGCAGCGGTGCAGGTGGGGACAGAGGACCTGAAGACGCTCAGTGCCATCTACAGTCAGCTGGGCAATGCCTATTTCTACCTAAAGGAGTACTCCAAGGCTCTGGAGTACCATAAACACGACCTTACCCTGGCCAGGTAAGCATGGCAGCAGTGCTCCATCCAAACAGGGCTCAACCTGTCAGGGCTGGAGTGAAGGCAAGTTCTGTGGGGTCTGACCCCAGCAGCCTGAGGGAATCTGCCCCAGAAATAAGCATCCAAAACTAGCCCTGAGGGAGGCGACAAGAATGGGCCAGCCACATTCAGAGCAGGGAGGTGGAGGAAGGGATATGGGTGTGAGGAGGGTGCCTGGAGCAAGAGCAGGGCAGTGTCCTGGTCTGCTATCCCCAGGTACTCATTTTAAGAACACTTAAAGTAATTAGAGCAGTTCCCCTGAGACAGCAAAAACAGGGAACAAGGGTCTATTTTCAAACCTGAGAGTGTGTGTATCAAACACTCGGTATGAAGTTCTGAGATCTGCTGGATGTGGTGTAGGTACCGTCCAGCACTTGCTGCAGCTTGAATTTTGCCTTGAACCGTTAGTGCATAAAAGCCTGTGAGCTCTTTAACGCCTCCTTCCCTTCTCCTGGTCGTGTCGTAGAACCATCGGGGACCGCATTGGAGAAGCCAAGGCAAGCGGCAACCTCGGGAATACGTTGAAAATACTTGGGCAGTTTGATGAAGCTGTCGTTTGTTGCCAGAGACACTTGGACATTTCTCAGGAGCAGGGAGACAAGGTAACTGGTTCATGGCATCCAACGGGAGATACATCCTAGCTTAAAAAATAATCTGTCTGCAAGTCAGTAAATGTGCTATGGTGAAGGTGGGCCTTGGAAGGAGGTGCGGTATAAAGCGCTCCCTTCCAGCTGCCATCACGGGTCTTGGGCTGCTGATGGGAACAGCTGATGTGACGGTGAAATTTGGCAAGGATAATGTGGGCCTCCTGGCTTTGGCCATCTCTGGCCAGCAATAGAAAGGTCCGTGTTGGGCTGTGAAGTGTAATACCTTGCTGCTCCCTGTTCTTCCTCCCTTTAGGTAGGTGAAGCCAGAGCACTCTATAATATAGGAAATGTTTACCATGCAAAGGGAAAGCATTTATCTTGGAACATGGCCCAAGACCCGGGCTCTCTGCCTCAAGAAGTCAAGGAGACGCTACAGAAAGCTTCAGAATATTATGAGTAAGTATTGAAGCTTGGCCAACCCTTCCTCCTACAGGGAGCTGGCTGGTCGGGCGTCGGTGACTGCTAAAATACACCCAGGTACAGCTCTGAACTTGTCCTGCTCAGATCATAATCTGTGTTTGTGACGCTCCTGTCCTGCTGCCAGCTCTCGGGATCTGCCCGTTGGCTGAGCTCTGATAACCGTGAGGCTAATGAAAGCTGCGTGGGGTGCAAGATGACAGTTTTGACTGACTCCTGTTCGGGGCTTTTCTAATAGGAAGGGTTTGTTTCCTGGGCTGCTGAGAATCTGGGAGCTCTGGAAGATGTTTGTGCAAAGAATGAGACTGTGGGGTCAGCGTCATTGAAAATCGGGCCCCTGAATGAGATTTTGGGTGTTGTAATGAATTAGGAATGTTCCCGAGATGCCAAGTTACGATGGCAAAGTGATCTTGAGGAAGGTGCGAGAGGGCCTGCAAGCTTTTATAGAATTAGAGCTAAAATTCATCCCGGCGTTGCTTTTCACTGTAGTTTGGAGCGTGATCCTGCAATTAAATTCAATAGTCTGCTCCTTCTCACAGCTGTATTTGGAAGCTAAATTATTAGCTCCTGTAGCCCCTGCTGCTCTCTGCTGGCCTGGATGAGAATGGTTCCTTGTGTGTCTCCATCGCTGGGGCCACCAGCAGAGACCTTTCCTCACCCAAGAAGAGGCTGGCACTTGAAGCCCCAGTTGTCCTCCTCACGGATCGGGACTTTATCTTGCTTGGAACATCCTTCCCTTTCCTAAATAGTTTCAAAGATCACTGATGTGATCACAGCAAGGTCATCACCAGACTTTTCAGGCTGATGATTTTTTCCTCGTGCTTCAGAGCTCTGCTTCAATAATACAGGGGCTTTTAAGTAGCCTTTATAAGATCTCGTCACTCTCTTCATTTATATCCGTCTTCTCCTATCTGAGGATGCGATAGTGCCTATATATAGCTCGCCAGCCTTTTCCCCAAGCCTGGTACATGTAGCAGAGCCAGTGGGTGCATTTGTGCCAGCCGGGAGCTCTGCGCTTTCCTGTGTGTGCTCTGTGTAAAGGGAGGAGACCTTTTCGAATTTACTGTGGGATCCTGTGAGACCGTCGGGGTGTCAGCTGCTCCTGCAGGTTGCCTGAGGTCGAGAGAGCAGCAGGATCTTACACTGCTGGAGCTGCAACCAGCCTAGATCACTGGACTTTCATCTGCCAAGGGACATGGGACAGGCGGTCAGGGAGGGGAAATGCCTTCTCCAGGGTTAGGTCTCCATTCTTCGCTGCGTCTCCTGCAGAGAGCGTTGGCTGTGTCTCACCAGATGTACTGCTCTGGTTTCTTTCAGGAGGAACCTGTCCCTGGTGAAGGAGCTGGGGGACAGAGCTGCGCAGGGCCGTGCTTATGGCAACCTTGGCAACACCCAGTACCTCCTGGGCAACTTCAGTGAAGCTATAGCCTTCCACAAGGAGGTAGGCAACTGCTGCACCTTATCCTGGGGTCACGGGCTGAGGCTGGCTGTTGGGGAGCAGCATTTCTTCTCACCGCAGCCCAGGAAGTACAGGGATATGTTTTTCCCCAGCTGTTTTTCTCCCTCCTGTGTGTACCTCAGAGTCTTGGCCCTGTTGTACTAGCTCATGCTGAGCAACGTCTTATTCCAATCCCTGTCAGCGCCTAATGAGCAGCTTGAGGGAAGGGTGCTGTTGGCTTGGAAACCAAAGGAGATATCTAAGGGCAAATTGCAGCTCTTAATTTGTATCAGTCTAGATTTTAATAAATGCAAGCCTTGAATTTAATTAAGCTGCTGAAAGAGCTGTTGATCAGGAATAAATGTTGCTTAGAGAGCACCGTAACTTTCTGTAAGCTTTACAGAAGGGTGAGGTGACACCATCACTACCCCGATTCAAAGGCAATTTAGCTTCTATTTCAGCGTATGTATCGGCTTCCCTGCAGCGGAAGGTGCTCAGCATCTTGGAAAGTCAGGCCTGGCACAGCTCCTCTGGTTGTTTGAAGGCTGGGAGACAGCAGCCAGCAGCGCTTTGGGAGAAGGGGCTTGAAAAAGGGCAGGAGAACAGCAGTATTTGGGACCAGGAGCAGGTGCTGCGAAGTGGGGGGTGAGAGGTGGGGAAGCCTGGGGAACAGAGGATGTGAGAGGAGATGGGGCTGAGGCAGAGGTTTGGGGAGCAGCGGCAGCACGGCTGAGATGCAGTGCACGCGAGGGTTCTGTGCCACAGCACCACGCAGGGCGATAGCCTCATCCCTGCTCTGCTGACCAACCCCATCCCTTCACAGCCTGACCTCCAACTCTCCGTTCCCCTTTTTATTCACCTGTTGAAGCGTGTGCATAACTCCTTCTGCGCTTTAGCCAAAGGGCTGTGCACTGACCAGGCTGCACTAGGATCTAGAGGACGCTGCAGCATTACTCCCCCTTTGCCAAGGCCCTTCCTGATGCTGAATTGCAAAAGAGGGAGAGATTTCCTGGTGCATCCAGCCCCGATAGGCATGTACACGCTCCCTTGCTGGGCGGGAGCTTTGCAATCCAAGAAGTTTCAACTCCCAGAAGAGTTGCTGTGTAACAGAACCTGGCGATGGCCAAGCCTGTCCTCACTGATCTGTGTCTGCTGCAGCGCCTCGCTATTGCTAAGGAGTTTGGAGACAAGGCGGCCGAGCGGAGAGCGTACAGCAACCTGGGCAATGCGCACATCTTCCTTGGGAGGTTTGACATCTCTGCCGAGTACTACAAGTAAGTGCCAGGGGCTAAGGCAGACTCGGGGCACATGTTTCCTGAAGTCCTGGCCTAATGCGGTGAATTCAGAGGCTCAGGGGGATGCGAGGAGGGAACTGGCAGCCAATTGCGTGTGTGGCGCTCAGCAGCGGTGGGTAACGCAGCCACCCGATGGCCTGCAGCGTGTACAGGCATCAGCTTCATGCAGTGCACACAAAGGTGATGACTTTCCTGACACTTTGCAGTGACCAAGTCTCTTCATTCCCACCTCTTCCGTGCAGGAAAACGCTCCAGCTCTCCAGACAACTCAAAGACCAAGCAGTAGAAGCCCAGGCTTGCTACAGCCTTGGAAACACCTACACGCTGCTCCAAGACTATGAAAGAGCCATCGAGTACCACCTGAAACACCTGGTGATAGCCCAGGAGCTGGGGGACAGGTAAAGGACTGGCTCAGGAGATGGTGTCCCTGCGCTGGTGGATTCGGAGCACTGACCCTTCCCTGTGGATTTACTGTTCTCTGCTGCTGGGGTTAAACTTTAGAGATGTGGATTCTTGAAAGCCTTTCGAAATCTCACAGAACTCAACCCTTAGTCCAGTCACCTGTCAGAAACGTGACAGGATTGACATCTTTATCCTGTCATTCAAACCTGGAGATTGTGCTCTTGACGCTGTGCCTGCGTGGGCTGAGTGAGGTTTTGAATAGGAGGCACTTCAAGAAAATGCATTGGATTCGGGGCTCTGCCGGGTGGCTACCGATGCTTTATTCTGCAGGGGCCCCCCAGAAGCTCCCTTGAGCTCACAGAAATTCTGTCTTCATTGGAAACTGTGTGATTAGGACGTAGGTACACATCACTTTGTTCTGTTGCTTAGGGTGCTGGAAATAGAAGAAAATGATGTTACACAGAACATGTGGAGATGGTGTTTTTTTGCTTCTTAGCCTCATTCCTCCTCCTTTAGGAGGCTTGGCCTGCTTTAAATTTTTTTTAAATATATATATTTTTAAGAGAGATTAGTTCCTTTCTTCTGGAGACTGTCTCTGTGATCCTGGAGCCTTTTTGCAGCTGGAGTGACTGCAGCCCCCTTGTTCAGCATTCCCGCCGGTGGCTCTTGGGAAGCTGGGTGATCTCCACTAGATGGAGCAGAGACACTGGAATGGGAGCTCTGTGGCACTATCCGGGCAGCATCTGCTCGGAGAAGGTATAATCCCACCCAGGGGGTGAATCATGCTGTGGGGGTTGCAGGCCTGTGGGCTCCTGCATTGCTGGGAACACACCCTGTGAGCAGAAGGTATTGAACAGGGTGACAAGAAAAATGTTTAAACGCTGATCAACCCGCCCAAACCTCTGAAAAGGGAGTTGCAGTCATGCCGATCCTCCCCCCGCGCCCCCAGCTGCTTTTTTTATCCCATCGCCCCCCACATCTGCTCGTTTGCAGAGCTGAGCAGGCTCTGCTGAGCAGTAGGTCTCTGCCTGCTTGTGCAAGCAGATGCTGAAACCTGCTCCAGAGACACCCGGGTGTCCAGGGCGGGCTGGCTGCGCTCGGGGCTGAGGCTGAGGGTTGCCCAGGGCACATTTAATGTTCGCCTGCTTTCCCTGGCTTCTGGAAGCAAGCAGCAGTGCCCTGGGGGCCTTGTGGCAATAGGTCAATGTTTGCTTGGCTGTCACATGCAGTTTGAGTTTGCGCGTGCCTCTTGGTGCTGGTATCCAGCAGGAGAAGGTTGCACGCCTGCAATGTTCTCTCCTGGCGATGTTCTTGTTAGTTTAGCTCAGGGGCTGGCGTTGAACGAAAGGGCTGGATGGTACATGTCCTCTTGATGCATCGTGTGTCTCTGGAGAGGAATCCTTGCTCTGCGAGGTGGCAGCTGCACAGGAGCTCTGCCTCCTGCTCTCAGCCTGCTGCTCACAAATGAAGCCAGACCATTCTGTGCCCTTGCTACATCGCTTAGCTCTTTGCCACTGTGGGTGCAGACCTGCCCCTGAGGCTGCTGCTCATCCCCTGGTCTTACTGGCCTCGGCGTAAGAAGAGTTTAAGGTGTAGAGTGCATTTAATTGTCCTTTATAGAACATTTCTGTAGGTGAAAATGCAGCTAGGAGGCCTGGCTGTTGGTGCCCTCGAGGAGGAGGAGGCCCTGAAAGGGCGGCTGTGTCTTGCCCAGCATTTCTGTGGTTGACAAGTTTCCTGTTTTGCAGGGTGGGAGAAGGAAGAGCCTGCTGGAGTCTGGGAAATGCCTATGTCTCCCTGGGGAGCCACGAGCAGGCTTTGCGCTTTGCAAGGAAACATCTTGAAATCTCCCAAGAGGTAAGAGAAGCTGGTTCAGATCAGAGGGAATCAGTCCTCCCTGTTGAGAGGAAGACTATTTTCCGCCAATAAGTTGTATTAATGTAGTTCTCCTCTTGCTCTGACTGCTCTGGAAAGCCCTTGTCTCTGTGCTGTTTCAATGGTGTCTTTAGGAGCTACAGAGCTTGGCTAGAAAATACTCTTTCGAAGGGAGGCTGCCGGCCTTCCCCTTAATTACAGCTCATGTATTTGCTGTATGTTGCTCTTAACCGGATGAGAAGGGACCTGGGGACTGTTTGTCCGGTCTGCTGGCCAAGGCATTGTGCACCCAGCTGGTGTGAAGGAACTCAGATACCTCTTGGTGTCCAGTGTGTTGCTAAGAGTCCCCCTTTCCTGAGCGCAAGGCTGCGAGATCCTGACTGGCATAGACCTTGCAATTCTAGGTGTGGTCTGACCCAGTTTACTGGCGGGTTAATTGCCTGGAGAAAACGAAGGCAGCTTCTACCCTGCGGCTGGTTGCTCTAAACCCGCTGTGTTGCCAACAGAGTGCACATTCGAGGAGCATTTTCCCCTGGGTGGAGCTGGCAGGGGGTCCCAGCTGTGAGGTGGTGAACTCTGGTGTTGTCCTAATGCCACGGATGGCTGGCGCTGGCTGAGCACAGCCTGCAGCAAGCCCCTCACCACTGCCGTGCCATGGGGGGTTGTGTGTGCAGCTACTCTGCTTGTCACAGAGGGGCTTGCCCAGCTCCAGCGGCAGCTCTCCTGGCACAAGTGCATGCGGCATCTCGAGGTGGCTCGGAAGTGCAGAAAGCAAGAATTGCGTTGTTTGCTCTTTCCAGTGTGTTGGGAGGAAATCGGCCATGGCCTCTTTAGGCTTCCCCGGATGGAGAAATCGCCCCATTGAAGCTCTTTTTGAAATCACCATGTGTGTTCTCCTGCCTGTCTGCCACGTTGGCTGAATCTTGGGGTAGGGCTGATGTACCAGCCTAATTATGTATTTAATTATACTTATCGGACATGGAGAAGAAACACCTTCGACCCTGTACTTTTTAGGAAAAATTAAGTCTTCCAGCTTTTACGTGCTTGGGCCGTGGCAGCGCGGGGCTGGTGGCAGCTCATCGCTGTGCAGTGCGGATCAGGGGTGATGGGAGGACAGGGTGATGGTCCTGGCGATTCTGGGGGTGGAGGGGAAACCCAGCAGGGAGGAGGTTCTCACTCCGGGGTGATGGCTGCGATTACAGGGCATGTCAGGAGGAGGTTACTCATGGCAGGTGCTGATAAACTCCCCCACATTGTTAATTATGGAGCAGTGCAGAGCGTGTCCGTTGGTGAGGAGAGCCTGTGTTGGCTTCTAGCAGCTGCTAATTCTCTTACAAAGCTGATGGGCTATTTTAGCCTTGAGACCCAAGTGAGCTGCTTGTGCTGTCGTGGCAAGCACCAGTATCTTGCCCAGAAGAAGCATAGAATTGTCAGGGTTGGAAGAAGCCACAAAGATCATCTCATTCCAACCCCCCTGCCATGGGCAGAGACACCTCCCACTAGAGCAGGTTGCTCAGAGCCCCATCCAGCCTGGCCTTAAAGGCTTCCAGGAGGAACCTGGGGAAGTTAAACCTTTGCACGCTGATGTTCGTAACTTGCTTCCCATCACCCTTTTCCTTCTTCTCCCCAACAAAAATCTGATGGTGCGTGACATTTGAATCCAAATGAAACCTGCTCAGAGTAACCCCATTGGAAGGTGCTGCAGGATGATCAGAGCTTACTGAAAAATCTCCTCTAAAGCAGCTGGAATAAAGGGTGCGTACTAAAGAACCACGGAAGCTGCCCCGGCTCTCAGACACTGCCTCAGGGTAACTTTTCCAACTCTCTGTGTGCTGGGGGTGCTCCTGGGAAGCTGAGACATCTACGCTGAGGGCAGGAATCAGGTGTGTGGTAGATGCTGCCTGGGATCGTTGTCCTGCTGCTGTGTTCCTCTGATGTTAATAGGGCCTTGGAGATGATCTGGAATGAGTGGGCGTCACAGAAGCGTTTAACAGAGCATCAAGGACTGTGAGCCCTAACCAGGACGTAGTCATTTCTCTGGAGATGATGTCGAGAGCAAATCTCTTGTAATTGGCAGGGGATTTACGCCTGATAAGCCGTTTGATCTGCCTCCCTTTACTAGTGCTTGGGGCTTTGTCATAAATAATGTGGGGATTTATGATTTTGTTCTAGGATGGCTCACGCCGCAGCCTATCTCAAAGGACCACACCAGGGCTGTTGCGAGGCATTTAATAGGTCTCTTGGAGGAACAGCCAAGGTCTTCCTCTGCCACAGAGGCTGCTGCTCCTCTGAAGGTTAGAGGCTGTTCTGAGTGCCCTCTGTGTCCGCTGGTGTTGTGCAGCACAGTCCTTTTCTTGTTTGGTTGAACTCCAAGGCAGCATCTCCTACAACTCCCCATTTTAAGCAGCAGGAGCTGTTTGGCCAGGTCTCTTCCTGAACGTGTAACATCAGCTTCCTTGGCCTCGGGCCAGGGAGAGATGGGAATCTGGAAAAATTTGGACTCTAAAAGATTTTTTTTGGAGTCTTGTGTGGGTAGATCGCTAGGAACAACTCGAAGCTGGATGGATCTGAGCCAGGAGAGAAGGGCTTTCGGAGCATCCGAGCCCTGAGGGAGACACTGCCCACGTGGCTGGTAGTAGCGTGGCTGCCTGGTGCTCAGTAACTATGGAGATGCTTGAGGAAGGGGGCTGAGAGTTTCAGGGCTCTCTGCCAAACTATACGTGGCTACAGGACACAGCAGATGTGCGTAGTTACCTCTGTCCGAGTTCTATAGCTGTGCCCCTGCAGGTCCCTGTACCAAACTCTGCAGAAACATGTTTGGAGGTTCAGGTGGACTCTCTCCCAAATAACGGCTGAGGAGTAGCTTTGTGGAGTTGTTTTGGTCTTGAGAGCTGGGCTGGATGGTATCTCGGGATGTCTCCAAGCTCTGTTTTGGTTTTCCGTGTGTTTGCTTTGATCCGAGACTGGCAAACCCTTTGCTCCTCGGGGCTGTTTGCTTAGAGCGTGTTGCCTTTGAACTGGCTGCCCTGTTGGTTTTCCCCCTGTAGATCGGGGACCGGAATGGTGAGCTGACAGCGCAGGACAACGTGGCCCAGCTCAAGCTGACCCTCGGCTTGGGCCCCGGGGATGAGGACATGGGTGCAGCTCGTCACTGCTCGGGCTACGAGGCACAAGGTGAGTTTCTGGACTTCTGCTGACGTTCAAAGGTCTCGTGAAAAATGCAGTGCGTGGGGAAGGGGGCGTTTGCAGGCAGGCGGCGTGGGAGGACGTACGAATGCCAGAGCCAGATGAGGCTATCAGGTGCCTTTACCAGAAAAGGAGGCTGTGGTGTGTTTGCTCTGTGCTTTCCGTCAGCTGCAAGGACAGGGAAAGACCCACCCCGAAAAGGACACGGAACGAGTTAATGGAATTAATCTGCATTGGGAATGAAATTCTGATTTGCCAAGCAGCAAATCAGCTTTTGTCTCTTTGAAAGCTCTGCAGGGCCCTTTTGACTGATTTGACTGATAGAACGAGCTTTGCAAAGGTGGCTGGCAGGGACTTGGGGCTGCTCCCATTCTGATTCTGACCCCAGGAGCAATCCTGCAGTGCAGGCTGAGGGCAGGTTGTGAACATCAGCACGCTGGGTGCTGTCCCACCCCTGGAGCACCTGGAAATGCCCAACTTGGAAACAAAAGATGTGCCAAGGCTTGGTCACAGCAGCTTTCCTCACCGTGCTGGGCCCCAGGTCGTCCTGTCTCTATTCCCCAGGGAGCAGGCTCACAACCGAGTCCTCTGCGCAGCCTGACGTGTGTCCCCAGCTCGGGCACCGTCTGCCTGCCCCGGCGCCGCCTGCTGCCGAGGGCGCCTGGCGTGAGGCGCTTCCAGCTGGTTGCTCTGTCGCTCTGGACAGACTTATTAATTCACACAGACGAACCTGCATCCCGGGAGGTGTCAACTGATTAAATATGACCTTGTTAGCACAGACACGGGTTCTCGGGCGGTGTGCTCTCTTTCCTGTTGGTAGAACCAACGTAGGGAGGATGATGCTGGGGTTGAGGCGCGGTGTTCCGGGAGGAGAGAGGCTGCCTGCCCGTGTTTGCTCTCTCTATTGATCTTGCAGGCGTAGCCGGCTGCGTCAGTGCTGAAGCTTTTCCTGAGCAGTGGAGCTGTGGCAAGGGAGCCAGCGTGCCCCGCCGTGCCCTGGCACCAGCTCCACTGGGGCTGAGCTGTTTCCTAAAGGTCCTGTGGGTCCCAACGGCTGCCCCGGCTCCTTATGCACATCAGCTCCATCTCAGTAACTGCTGGGAAACTTGTTAGCTGGGGCCCCCTGTTCCTTACTGGTGTCTCATTAGGGGCTTCCCTTTGGCAGATTATTTTGCTCTGAAAGTGGAACAGGGAATTAACCTTGATGTTGGTGCTGCTCCTGGGACAGTGGAATGTGCAGGAAAGGAGCTGGTGGGTGCCAGAGCCCTTGGGCTGAGGGATAGAGGGGTGCAGGAGGAGGGCAGTGCCAAGGAGCCCATGGTTTGAGGTATTGTGCCAACTACTGAGCTGGAAAGCTGCAGCGGGAGGGGTCAAGACAGATTTATGTGGGAGAGGAGCTCTGCAGCTCCAGCTGTATTGCATAACCAGGAGTGCACAGCCTTTTCTTATCTGGAAATAATTGAAAAAGCAGAACAAGAGGGTGTCTAGTCTCATAACACACCCTACATTGAATCTGGGCTTGAATACAACCTGCTGTGGATGGGTCTGGTGTCCCGCTGCAGGCAGGACCCTGTACCTTGGTCCAAGCAGAATCCTTCCTGGGGACAGCTGAGCCTGGCATGTGGCAGTGTGCCCCACATGGGTGTTGACTCAGCCTCGCCTCCTCTCTGGCACAGCCCTCCTGATGGTATCTCGCAGCATGAGGCTCCGGAGTGCGCGGTACTGGAGGGTCAGGTTGTCTTCTGAAGGCGCGTGGCCAGCCTGGGCTGTCCCTGGGCTGAACTCAGAGGGTGAGGCAGGACAAGGCAGAGCCAGAGTGTGGCCCGGGGGCCGCTTGCTGCCCTCCGGTGATCCAGATGTGCCTGTGCTGTGCTAACATCTGGAGCCAGTAGTGATTCTTCTCTCATCTGCCAGAGCCAGAGCCATGCTGCTCTGCGGGTGCGATCGCTGGAGGGTGGGAAGTGGGACTGAGCAGCTGGAGGCAGAGCAGCGTTCGCTGGAGGTTGCAGTGACCTCGTTAAGCTGTGGGGCCGTTGCTCACGTTCCCAAGGCTGGGGCTGTTGTCAACAGAGGGATCAAGTGTTCTCTGGAGGAAAACCAGCAAATTGCAGTGGGGGAGAGGGGCCTGGGACAGGTTCTGTTGCAGAGCAGGGCTTCCCCAGTGGGCTGGGCATGATGGATGCTGCCCTTCACCAGGTCCTGGGAACCTGCTGGGGAGGTAGAATCAGCTGCCCCTGGGTCTGGTGGGCTGGGGCTGTGCAGCAGCACCGTGCTGGAGGGAAGGAGTGCGAGTGGTGCGGCTCTTGGCCACGTGCTTGCTCTTACACGTGTGTGTCGGGTGGGAAAGGTGCCGTCCCTTTGGAGAGAGGACGGCTCTGCAGGGACAGCCTGTGGAGAGGAGCTTTCCTCCCCTCCTTTCTCCTTCCCTTTTATTCTGGCTGCGGCTCTCTTATTGTGAGCTTCAGCGGAGCATAAGAGAGGCCATCAACACGTCTCTGAGCACTTGAGGAGAGGGAGATGTATTTAATGGCTGCCAAGAACTTTGGTACCCTCCTGTGCACCTATTAAATGATTAGAAAAGCATAATGATTTATATTATTAATAGCAGCAATTTCCAGCAAGAGGAGCACCTGTTTCTGTGATAAGAAGCAGGTGAGAGGGTTGAGATCCCAGTTAACTTCTGAACCAGCCGTGCCTTTTGATGTCAACAAATCTCATGGTGAGGAGACATTTCTGTGTATTTTTTTTTTCCCCCCTTCAGATTATTTTCCCTGCTCAAGGTTATAAAGTGGCTGCATATTCATAAAGATGCTAAAATTGCCTGATAAGGCAGGCACATTATAAACCACATTAATTTCATCAAGCTGGCAGAACGAAGTTTCATCACAAACATGAGTTCTGGGACAATCTGTACCCTTGGCTGAGAACCCTGAGCCAGACCATCGGGCTGTGATGTCCTTCACAGGTTGCTTCTGACTCTTGGGCATTGTCCTTCACCAGGGACCTGGGGGCCGAAGGAGCGTCTGATGTTTTCCTCTGCTCTTTTGGCTCCTCTTGCTGAGCTCTTTGTGATTTTAATTAATATTCTGAGAGCACTTGGACGTCAGAAGCCAAAGCTGGAGGCCAGGGAAGCGGGGCAGTGCTGCGAAAGTCTTGTGAAAGCAGCGACCTTGTGGAGAAAGGCAAACACAGGGAGCTTAGAGCAACAAACTGAAGGAAGCTGCAGAGCAGCTAAACATGAAGTAAATAAACAGATTGTGGCTGTTTCTCCAAACAACCAAAAATGTGGCCCTGAAAACTGGTCCTGCCCTCTTGCACACACTGCAAGTTAAGAACTGAGTACTGGTGAACCTTTGGAGAGCAGTGAGGGAGCGTGCTGTGGCTGGAGGGGGGTTGTTTTGTGGGGTGCTGGCACCCAGGAGCACACAGCTGTGCTGCCAGGGCTGAGAGGTGTCCCTGGGTGCAAACAGCCAGCTCTGCCCTTGGCAGCACCACTGGATGTGGGGAGGGAGCTCTGGTTGCCTGTGCCACCTGAGCTGGCTGCCCTTTTCCAGCTGGGTTGGTTTGAGGTTCCAGCATCTGCTTGGCAAGGAGCTGGTTGTGCCTCCTGCTCTCCGGGCAGCAGGGGATCAGGAGTGCTGAGCTGAGCCCTTCCCAGAGCCAGCCTGGTGGCAGTGCTGGCCTGGGCTGTCCCTGGGTGGGTGACTCGGGTCTCTGGTGTCCACTGACAGCGCTGCCCGCGGTGTGCCGCTCTTCAATTCCTGCTTGCCCAGTTCTCTCCTCTGGAGGCTGGCACTGGCCAGGGCAATCTGCTAGCTGGGAGAGGAGTGCAGAGAGTCATAGAATGGTCTGGGTAGGAAGCGACCTTTAAAGGTCGTCTAGCCATGCTCAACAGGCTGTGAGGGCAGGAAAGGACTTGGCCGTGAGCCTCCATCCTGCACATCTCCTGCTGGAAAAGAGTGGGTGCAAGGCTGCTCCGCTCGCCTGGCGGGTACTGCTCCTGCCTGTGCCAGACACAGCCGTGCTCAGGTTGTATTGTCAAGTGGTGAAGGGGCAGCTGAGCCTGGGCGAGCATGAAAACCCCCTCGTCTCGGAGCAGTGATCAGCACTGGGCACCTTTGCATATTGGTCTTTGTTATCCTCAGTGCAGTAGTGAGCTCGCCTTCTTCGCAGGGATCTTTGAACCCTTGGATCAATTGGACAGGGGTAGGAGAAATCTGCTTTTATGTTTCCCAGCCTGTTTGTTTTTGTTTGTTCACTTGTTTTAAATACCTTTGAAGTATCTAAGAAGTGTTTCGGGCTGCTGAGATGTGCTAGATTGACCAGCCCTGTCTCGCCGCGGAGCAGGGAGGCGGCCGTGCTGCTGACCTGTGCCAGCCTCTGCCCGGGGACAGGGATGTTCCTTCTCTGTGGTGTCTCCTGCGAAGAGGGTGGGTGACAGCCAAGAGATGTGTCCCTCTGAGACCAGTGTCTTTGTGGCAGTGGGCCAGCCCTGCTCCCTGAGGCGTTGATGTTGGTGTCTAGGCAGCATTTGCCTTCCAGTCAGCAGACGAGGCTGGGGCGGGGGGGTCGCATCACTGACGGCTTCAGCATGGATCTGCCCTGCTCTTACCGGTCAGACAGAGTTAAGCATAGCGATGGAAATCGCTTCATATTAAGTCTCCTCCGCTGTATTTGATTTTTCCCAGGAGCTGACGGGCTGCAGCTCAGCCTTTTGGTTTTTTTCATTCTGAAAACGGCAGCCCAAGGCTGTGCTGGTTAATTGTACCTGCTTCGGCAGAGTTGTGATGGATGAGGTTGTTGACTGAAGCAGAGCAGCTCCTGGCTGAGCGGAAGGCAGAATGCGAGGCCGTCTGCTTGCTTTGTTTTGCTCTGACAGGAGCTCAGTGGAGCCCTGGCCTACGAGCTCAGCGGAGTGCTAGCGCAGATGTTCCCGTGTGCCTCCCAGTGAGGTGTCCAAAAAGCCCCGAGTCTGGTGTGGTCCTTGCTGTACCCGTAAGGGAGCAGGGCAGGAAGGACAGGAGCGGGGGAGGCTTCTTGGGTGAAGCTTTAGGACTTCTAAAGGATGCCTCTTCGTTATCTTTGTAATGAGTTCTTTCTCAATCTGAGTAACCTCTGCTGTTAGAGCTGTTAAATCATCCCAGCGGCGCTGATCGGGGGGGATGAACCTCTGAGTCATTTGGATTTAAACCGAGTAATTTAGCTCTCACTTCAGGCTGCCCCGGTATTGGCTTGATGAAGTTTTAAAATACCCTTCTCAAAGCTTTAAGAAGTATATAATGTTCTTCTCTCGCCTTGCTCTGTACGTGAGCCTCCTTCCCAGAGTCAGTATAACGTACAGCTTTAGTCCTCGCCTCACAGCAGAGGAAACGCTCCAGGACGGGAAGAGAAGATACTGTGCTAATAAACCCAGGTGCTTGTTTTATCTTGATGCCAGGGGAGACTGGAAGTGCTGGAAAGGAGGGTGAGGAAGAAGCCAGTGCTTGAAGCCTGTGGCAAAGAAGCTACAACGTGGCTTTTGGCAAAGCCATCCATTAAATCAAGGGATCTCTTGTTGTGGGGAGAGCTACTTTTTTTGGAAATTGCCAGTTCCTTGTGCAGTCTCCTGCTCTGAGCTGGGAACCCTGAAATTCCCTTTGGCTGCTGTTCCAGGTTCCTGTAGCCACCCCAGCTCTGGTGTGTGCTGTGTGGTTCCCGAGGGCGCTTGCCACAGGCAGTTTCCTTTGGTAGCCAACATGTAGGAAGCACCTGTGGTTATGGTGATCTTCTTGGACAATGCAATGTTACTCTTAGGAACTCTTCCTCTGCTTGCTGGTTTCTCTTGCGGCACAGAGCGAGAAAGGGACCGAGAAGAAGAGTCATTTTTTTCACCCACCTAGAATTATTTTCTTCTTTTTAAGTATTTTAAATATTTTTGGAGGCAGGACCGTGGTCTGCTTTGGCACTTCCCTGAGCAAGGCAAGGCCAGGCCCTCAGCCTGAGTCACCTTTATCTCTGGAAAGTGCCCGGCTCCTGCAGGCTGGTTACTGGTTCACAAAGCATCCAGGAGGAGGAATCAAGGACATTTCCCCCCTCTTTTTAGAGGGGTTTACTGTGAGATTTTGATCACTTCAGGGCTCTGACATGTGTCTTGCTCTTTGCCTTGCCCTCCCTGAGTCAATGTTCAGGGGGCAGCTGCCGTAATTGGGCTTGTCTGGCTGCTGGAGATGGTGCTTCTGTTAATCACCACGTGTCACTTCAGCTCAAGCTGAGATTTCTTTTTGATCTCTGCTTGTTCAACACAAGCTGATAATGGAAGATGGGAGGTCACGAGGCTCTGCTACACACCGGCAGAGAAAATCCTGCTCGCAGAAGAAAGGCAGGTGTTCCTCCCAAGCCTTTCATGGCTGCTCTTGAATTAGCCCCCAGGTTACATGCCTCCTCCCAGCCTGCTCCACCCAGTTCAGTTTACCTCCTAGAAACCCCCGCCCCGTCCCCACAACTGTTAATCTTTTAAGCAGACCATTGCCTGGAGGAGGTTCTGGTTATAGGAGGCCTCCTCCAACATGGATCTAAGCTTCCCACAAGCTGCAGTGCTTGTGTTTAACTGTTAGGGGTTGCATCATTGGGAGCTGTGCATTTTGTAGATCCTGCAAACACACACCAAAATACACACCCGTGTACAAACACACACCAAAATACACACCCGGGGCCTGGGTTTCATCAAAATAAATGTCACCAGCAGGTCGAGGGAGGTGATTCTTCCTCTCTGCTCTTGAGACGCCACCTCTGTGTCCAGCTTTTAGCATAAGAAAGACATGAAGCTGTTTGAGTGGGCCCAGAGGAGGCCACAAAGATAATTGGGAGCTGGAGCCACCTGCCCTATGAAGACAGGCTGAGAGAGTTGGGGTTGTTCAGCCTGGAGAAAAGAAGTCTCCAGGAAGAAGGGAGAAGTTCTTCCCTGTGCGGGTGGTGAGACCCTGGCCCAGATTGCCCAGAGAGGTGGTCGATGCCCCATCCCTGGAAGTGTTCAAGGTCAGGCTGGATGAGGCTTTGAGCAACCTGGTCTATTGAAAGGTGTCCCTGCCCATGGCAGGGGGTTTGGGCTAGATGGTCTTTAAGGTCCCTTCCAACTCGACCCATGATTCTATGAAAATATTTCATTCTTTCACCTGAACTGTCAACACGTCATTTGCAAATAAGCCTTATTCCAGCCTTGCTCTCTTAGAGGAAACCTGATGCCCATTGCACATGTGAGGGAAAAACTGGAATCAAAGATGTGCCCGACATCGTGGCAGTTGGGAATAGTTTGTAAGTCTGCAAGATGTGAGATCACCCTGTCACTCAGAGCCTGCACCTTTCCTGAGCTACGCCATCTCTACCTCCAAGGAGGGCTTTTGCCTCTTGCCTATGCATGTGAAGGCTTTCCTGGCACATGGTCCGGAGCATCTCCTTATTCCCTCTCCTCGCCTGAGAAGCCCCTGTCCCAGCTGCACACCCTGAGTGCAGGCAGCCGAGTGTCCGGGGGCTCCTGGGTGCCAGGTAGATGTGCAGGGTTGCTGTTATTTTTCAGGCAGTTGTTCTGCTGTCAGACCAGATTCTGGAGGATGTGTAACTGGGGTGACACATACGCAGAGCAGCTCCTGCCAAATCAGGCAGACAAGCATCTTGATTCAAAAGGAATTTCTCTTTATTACTGCAGACTGTAGATGCTTTTTTTTTTTAAAGGAACAGTTTTGCCACAGAGGGGAAAAAAAAAACTGAAAAATTGTTATTCTGGAGCAGGTTTTTTGTGGTGCTGGGTCTGTGTCTGGAAGGTTGGTATTTGCTCAGCTGTGCGCTGTCTGGGTGCCAATGATTACAGCACGGCAGAGCAAACACGCTGGAGCCCGATCTTCCCAGCAGAAGATGTTTCATTCCTGTCCTTCTTCCCAGCTCTGACAGTGAAGAGCTGTGGATAGAGGACCTTGTGTGAGACCAAAGGACTCCTGAGGAAGTCTGATGTGACACCACATCTAAAACAACCTCCCCCCAATCATAAGGGCCTTCCCTGGCCCTTAGCTGGGGCTTGACTTTATTTCCACGTGCACTATCCTTTCTGCCTTAAGGTTTTGGCTTTTGTCTGGGCTGTGCAGCCGGGAAAGTCCCCAAATACAAATACTTGATAGGGACAAAAATGTAGGTTTTGCCCATCCAGGTGTGTCCTTGCACACCGAGCTGCCTGGAGTCCCCTGCTCCTCTCCGGGCGGGGGGATAAGCGGATGGTCCTTCCCATCGACATGCAACAGCTTGGCGCAGGCATCATAAATAACTGATATTATTTACTTTCTCTGTTTAGAGAAAAGTATTGTTCCATCCCAGTAACAACTGGGAAAACAAACGCCAGCATTTATCATGCAAGTGCTGGCAATAATAGAGGTCAAGTGGATTTATAGTGCCAGAACCCATTATGTGTTTGAAGACTAATTAAAGCCTTAAATGAGCTGCTTGTCCTACCGGCGGCTGCTTTTTTTTCTCTCTCTCTCCTTACTTTTCTTGCTGCTGTGCTTGCATATTTTTTTTCCCCCTCCCCCTTTCCTCTTTGTAGAGCTCACTGTAATAATGGAGCACTGGCTTGACAGAGCTTTCCTGATTAGACGTCAGTAGCGTATCATTTGAGATGCTCTGGAAGCGCTGGGATTGCTGGACCATATCTCCACTGTCACTTCTGAGCTTGGTAGGGTTTACAGACCAGTCTTCCACCCCATACAACTGACTGGCTGGTCTGATTTAATCATATCGAACAATAGTTAGAGTTGTCAGCCAAAATCAAGGTTCTGAAATGCCGGGGTCTGTATGAATGTGGGGAGGCAATATCCTGGGCTGGAAGAACTAGCCCAAAAGACAGGTCAGTATCTCAGTTAGAGGTACAGAGAGAACTGACCTTTTCATGACAATACAGCAAGTGCTTATGCCAGGACTTGTCGTGTTCTTCAGGGTGCCAAGCTCGTGCTCTGGGGGGTCACCGCTGCCGCTGAGCTGTGTGTGCTGCTCGGCCAGGAGCACTGGAGGCAGACGGGAGCCGATGTTGGCCGTACAACCTTTCCCCGTCGGTCTTGTGTGGAGTCCGCTGTCAGGTTGAATTCTGCTTCCCCTGGTACAGCCACCCCCGAGGGATGTTCCTGGTCTGCAAATAGAACTGTCGCTCGATCTGCGGCAGGGGGGTTTGCTTCGGCTCAAGTGGGGATGGAGTAGGCAGCTCTCCAAGCTGCTGGAGATGGGGGAGAGCCCAGGAGTTATCAAAGCACATGTCAACTTGATGAGAGCTCCTGGCAGGGCTCCCTGAGTTGCTGCTACACATGTTCTGCTCGATCTTGTCAACTCTGGAGTCTCAGGAGCGCCAGCTGGGCATGGAGACTGTCCGTAGAGGAACAAAACTGCCCACGCCGTCTGCCTAGTTCTGCCCTACTGCGAGTTTACATCAGATGATCCCATCACCGTGCTATGATGAAACACTTCCTTGTGTTTTCTGTGGCTATGTCTCACTTTGCAGCAAGGTCTTGCTGGAGGATTTTTGCTGTGTGAACATTTCCTCTCTAACTGCGCCCTGAAAACCGAGGACTTTGCCTGTTGGAAGGTCAGCCTGTGGCACAGGAACAGAATCCTTCCCTCTGGACGCCGTAGTGATCCTGCCCTTCCAGGCAGTGTGGAGCTGGTGGGAGATACCAAGGGGGCAGGAGAAGGATGGGAGGGAAGGTGCTGTGCTTGCTGCCTTAGCCGTGTCTGGTTTAGCGTCTCCATCAGAAGCTCAGGGCCCAGAGTAGCTCTACGCTGCTCAACTTAAGCCCAAGGGAAGAAGGGAGCAGGCACCGCCAAACTTCTGGCTGTGAGGAAGAGCCGCTAGATAAAGGTTCCTGTATCCCCCAGGCAGCACAAGGGATCAGGGCAAGGGACCATCCCCATCTCTGCAGGGTGGGGACGTGAGACAGAGGAAAAGATGGATCTGGGCGAGTGTCTGACATGGGTGTGTTGGGTTAACATCCCAAAGATAGAAGAGCAGGGAGCATTTGTGAGGCGAGCGTATGCGAGGAAGCTGAGGGGAGCAAAGATGGCTCATGCACGCAGGCAAACATGCAAGCATCACCCTCTGCTCCGTTGCAGTGAACATCTCCCTCCCCGGGGTGCGTTGCTCCCTTCCAGGGAGGGAGGCGGCTGCTTCATCGAGTTTGAAACTACAAGAATGTGAAAACCGTTAAAAGTCACCTCAGGAACCAAATGGCAAAAGCAAAAAGTTAAAAAAAAACCCCACCCTCCCCTTGGTTCTTGGTGGTGTTGAGATCGGGGGTGGAGAAGGGGAAAGAGATTTTGAAAAAAAATATTTTAAAAAAAGAATAAACAACCCTGAGCCTGAGCAGGGAAAAGAGCAACATCCGAGGAGCTGCCGGAAAACAAGGCATGAATACAGCCAGTCAGTAGCGTCGCTCAGCTGATGTTCACAAGAAGGTTTCAACTTGCTCTGTTAGAGACCTCAGCAAACCTTCAAGACAGAGAGAGCATTTAGAAATGCCCCTGAGGTTTTCCGTTGCTCTGCAGTAGGCTCGGTAAACACGCCAATAAATACTGGAGAGGGAGGAAAAACCTTCCAGAGGAACAGACCTGGGGTTTCAGCTGGTCAGTCTTTTGCCTCCACGGCTGCTGCTGCTGCTGCTGTTGATCAGCACTGGGGAGAAGTTGAACTTTTTCTGAGTACGAGGTGGTGCTGCGGGTATTTCTGGGAAAAATAACTTGGAGGAGGCTGAGAGTTACAACTGGAGCCATCTGAGGGAATGTCCTGGTTGGGGACCGAGAGTTAATAGGACTACTTCTGTCGTGGGCTGCTTGTGAGTATGGAAATCTCTGTGCTCTCCTGGAAGATGAGGAGTGCAGGCTCTGCCGTGGAGCGAAGGGGAGAAGCTCCTGTGGTGGGAATCACTGCCTGTGTTGATCCAGTTTATGATAGTCCCGACTGATAGGGAGGGAGCCTCTTCGTCCTTGTAGCTGCTTGTTTTACTGGTGCTGGTTGTGGGACGGCTCACAGCGAGCGGGGATGGTGAGACCGGTGTTTGGCCCCAGCACTAGTTGTTTTCTTCTGGAAGAAAATTGCCAAGTCGGGTGGCTCTGTAGTTGAGCTGGTACCTCTTTAACTTCTTCCTCTCTCAGCTCAACCGACTCTGAAATCCACACGGTATCAGAGGAACACCAGCATCAAAACGACTGGAAAAGGCCAATTGCCCTGCGTGCCCTGGCCGCTGGGGTAGGCTCAGCTGACTACGTGTGTTAAATTAACGAAGGGGAGGGCAAGTTTCCTCACATCAGAGATCAGTGGTTTCTGGCCGGGGGTTTAATGCTGTTGCAAATGTACAAAGCACCTGAGGACGGAGGCGTATAATTAACGACTCTTCGGACCGGTGGAAATGATGCATGTTTATGTAGCCAGACATGCTTTGCTCCTTTCTCTCTTACCTGGAAGTGGCTGTTAAAAGCTGCCGTGATGCACACTCGCTTCCAGATGCTGGCCTGACCTCTTGGGCATTGCTTTGGAACTCCAGTGTACCATCTGAGTGTTTGGAGGTGGCTTTGATTCTGGACCCACCGTGCTGCTCGACACATAAGGCTGTAGGTTATTCTGAGGGAACCTGGGAGCCGTGAGGAGCTATAACAATGTCCTGAAGGTCATCGTGTGTAACTGGGAGCCACTGGGCTCCTGCCTGACTGACGTGGCAGCAGCCAAAAGCCCTTTGCTCATTTGGCAGTGTGGGAGGAGACCTGGGGCCACTCTGCTGCTACACGACCACCTCCTCCATGCTGATGCCCAGGGGTTGCTGGTGGGAGCGTGGTGGAGTGATGGGAGCTGGGCGTGGGGCTTCTTGTGTCTCCCACTGAGCTGGTGCAAGAGCTCGGCTTTGTATAAGAACCCTGGGTCCTCCTAGAGCCTGTAATAGAAAATATTTGCTCCTTCACTTAGTTTTCCAGCCCTTGTGACTGTAGAGAAATGCTCAAAGCTGCGTCCCAGATACATTCTTTAAATTAAAAACATGCAGATAAAGCAAGAAATCCACGGATGCCTTCAACTATGTTTTAGTTATTACTTTTCTCAATGCCAGTCCCGTGAGTTTTGTGGTTTAGAGTAGGGTTTGTAACTCCTGAATTCCAGAGACCTCACTCAAGGTCAGGGTTGTAGCGTGACCCAGCCACCGGTCCGATAGCAAAAGCTTCACACGGCTCCTGTTGTTGCCAACTGTGCTGCGATAGTGCTTTGAAAAAGACCCAAAACGATAGAGGAAACCCCACTTCTGAGTCTCAAGGATGCTGCAGCTGCAACGTCCCATCCTTTTGACTTTTTGTAGTTAACGGGAGCAGAGGGTCTGCCACGGTTTGTGCTTTATCTATGTGACATTAGCGCTGTCGGCGCGCGACATCCTCCTGAGTGCGTTGTTGTTTTGCAGGAGCCAGGCCGAAGAGGCTCCAAAGGAACAGCATGGACAGCTTAGACCTCCTCAAGTTCCCTTCTGAGAAGGTAAGCAGGGATGTCTGGCCTTGAAGATGAAGTGTCAGTAGGAATCTGTAAATGGCTTGTTGACTGGCTTCGTTTGCGGGGAAGTTGCCATTAGCAGATAGCACTGGAGTCAATGGGATTAACCCAAGAGGGTTTCTAGAGAGCTGCGAGGAGAGGAGCAGCTGGGCCAGCTGAAAAGGCACTTCACTGAAAGCTGGAGAAGCCACTTCTATGCTTTGTTTGAAAAACCGGCCCTTTGCTGAGAGGATGATCAGCAGCGTTTTAGCCCCTTTAGTGGCTGGTGGCAAACCTCGGTGCCCGATGAGCCCCACGGAGCGCGGCTCCTGCAGGGGAGCTGGGAAGCAGGAGCTGGTGTGTTGCAGGAGCCGGAGGGGGTTTGTTCCCAGAGGCTCTGAGGATTGTCTCTGCTCCGCTTCGCTGCTGGAAACGCCAGAGCCAAGCAGATCAGCATTTTCTCGGTCTCCCCAGGGCAGAGGCTGTTGCTACAGTCAGCTGGGAGCCGCTGAGCCTTTCCACCCGTGGGGATCGTTTAAGTTTCTCACATAATCCTGCGCAGGATCGCTGGGGCTGCCCAGCGGCAGGCACTGGCGCTACCCTGGGGCTCGCTCATGCCTGTTCCCAGAGGAGGTGGCCGGGCAGGCAGCCGTGTGCAGCCTTTTTGGGAAGTCTTTGGCACAAATAATTTACACGCAGCCAGCACTTTCCAGGCACAGCTCTCCCGAGCATCCCCGGGAGCAGTTCCCCTTTCACAGTGAGAAAAAAATGTACCTGAATTGTAGGTAGGTGCAGATAATTGATGGGAAACAATCTCAGGCTAACAGAACTGTTTGGGTGCCTAAATATCCCAGTAAGCACTGGGAGGGCCAGACGAAAGCTCCTCCCTCGGTGCCCTCTCTTTGGGAATTAAATGCCAAACGCACTTACATATTTTTGTTCATTTTCCCACCTGCCCACGGGCTGTTTTGGCTCTTGCCCACTTTAACCAGTGCAACCCCATCTCTGGGTGTGGGTATCAGGGACAGCAGTGCCCAGTATCAGGGATACATTCGGTTATGTGCCCTCGTTGAAGCAGCACAGCCCTGAGGACACTGGCGTGGAGGCTTGGGGCAGCTTTATGGGATTTCAGGGATTTCACGGGCCGGCTGGAGTAAACAGGAGCCCTGTCACCCCGCTCTCTCCGACCCAAGCCTTGTTCCTTGTTTCGAGCCTCTCTGGTTTTCGCTCCCAGCTATTGGTTCTTGTTTATTCCTCTCTCTACCAGACTAGAAATCTCTTTATCACATGCTGGTTTTACCCTGGAGGTGCTCACATGTCGTAATTGAGTCATCTATTCTTTTTGTCGTGAACTAAACAGTCTGGGGCCCCTAACTAAGGCAGTAAGGCACGGGAAGGCGGTTCCTTGCCAGTTCTGAAACCCATTTTTGTAGCAGCTTTTCCAAATGCAGTCACCAGCCTGACTGTGGTTGATCCCATCGAGAGCTTTCATCCATAAATAAACCAGCCGTGCCTCTGCCCGCATACCTGGGGTTTTGAGGAGGATGCCGCTTCTCCCTGTGGAGAAGTTGACTCCTGTGTGGTGTTTGGGTGACGCTTCCTCTCCACTCGTTGCCGTCACACACTGCAGAGATAAACAAAACCTCCTCATTCGACCTCACGACAAGTGGCAACTCGCACCGTCCAAACTCCACGTTAACTTCTTGCTCCTGTGCCTCTCCCTTTCTGTAGGTACTTGCCAGCTGACCTCCACCTAAACCTAAGGCAGGCAATTTGTGCAATGACTGTTTCTTGCTTTCCCAAGGACCAGAACGGGGACAGCCATCACGTGGGAGACCTGAAGATCTCGGGAAAAGAGTACTTGTCATTACCTGCGAGGTCAAAGAAATACCGGGAGCACCAATCCAGTGCAGAGAGAAAGTCCCAGGGGTCGAGTACATTGCCGCTGGATACCAGCGAAGTCCGAGTCCAGGTGTCACAGTCGGTAGGAAGATGATTTTTTTTTCCTCCCCTTTCTGATGGCATGTTTGGTTTTACCTCATTTTTAATCTGGTGTGGGGGTGGCAGTGGAAAACAGCCTACACGTGGCTCTGCTGTTGGCTGTTTGGGCAACTGTAGGCAAATCATCTTGCCTTTTTGAGGCTCAGAGTCACTGTCCATGTAACAGAACAGTGGTACTTACCTCTGTCATGAACTGGTTTGTGAGAGGTTGGTGTTCAGTGATGGTATTTGTAACCTTCTCTTGAGGAACGGGAGTCTAGACCTGAACTTCCCTGAGTTTGGGGCTGTCGGGATGTGATGCCTTGAATTCCAGAACACCACAGCAATTTGGAGCCCTTGCTGTGGAGCCTGCCTCCATCAGCCTGCTGGGTTTCATGAGAAATGGGCCTGTTGCCTTCAAGAACCAGAGTCCTTTTCAGGTTTTTGGTGAGGTCCCAGGTCACATTGATGGTCTCCAGAATGGCGATGTGCAGAGTGGTCTGTAAATTCATCAGTCATTAGGCAGAGATGATAGAAAATCATCGTCTAGGAGCTTCTCTTTGGAAGAGGGTTAGGTGGAGCATACTTCCTAAAGAGCAGGAGCTGGCCCTGATGCCCGTGATTTATGGGTTGCTGGCGTGCAGCGAGTCCAGTGCTGGGTGTTGAATTGCTCTGACTGAGCCTGTGCTTGTCTCCCCAGAAGATGCTGGGGATCCGTGCTCCGGAAAGCTCTCCACACGCCTTTTTGATGTCTTTACCCTGAACAATTGCGCTGTTTCTAGGCTGTTGCTTTCTGGTTGCCTTCGTGTTTGTTGTGACTCGTGGCAAATAGAAGGTACCAGGGAGGTTTCCTGCAGCCGTGTTGGTTTTGTTCTCCGTCCTGGGGACAGGATCTCACCCACAGAACAGTGGCATGTTTCTGGATCGTGGGAGGCAGCTTGGAGATATTTGAACTCAGGGATCTCAAGTGAGAAGCCCCAAGTCCTCAGCTTGTTGTTGCCAGGAGATGGAGTGAACCAGTGAAGATTTAATGATCACACGGGTGTTGGGAAGTATTTGGGCTCTTGCTTTATGCTGAGGCTGTAACACACTATCATAGATTCCAGATGGAATAAATCCAAGCCAGGAAAGGTAGGGCCTATTTTTTATTAACATTTGAGAAACGCAAAGTAAAGTATTTTCATGCTGGGTAAGAAAGGGTTTGAGCTGCAGAGCTTGGGATGGAGCCTGTCTGTGGGCTGGGGATGCTTGAAAGTGTTTCTAGCACAATCCTTTGTTCCTGGGCTGCAGATCATGAGACGAACATGTCCCGCTGTACCTGTTTGTGTGTGCACACACATGTCCCTGTTCGACCACAAACATTCCCGATTTTCAGTTCTCTGGCCACCAGAGACTGGATTTTTACACCAACTGAGGTGGTTTGTTGGGTTTTTTTACTTCTCTGAGCTCATTCTTCATTGCCAACACTGCTCGTGGAAATGGTCTAATAGGAAAAACATTTCCTACTGCTCACCGGTGCAAACATGATCACTGAGAGGGAAAACAAAGCTCATCTGAGCCAGAAAGGAGACAGGGGGTATCTGAGGCAATACAAAGGCCAAAAAAAGCCTCACTTCTGCCAGAAATAGCTTTGTATTTTTAACTCGGACGTTCAGCCAGAAAGCAAACGAAAGCCGTGCTCCAGCAAGAGCAAGGCAAAGAGCATTCCTCAGGAGTGGAGCTGGGAGTACGTACAGGCTGGGTCTAAGGAAAGGGTCCCGTGGGCATTGCCAGGCACACATGGGGCTTTGGTGAACGGCCGTGAAAGGGCGAGTGTAGATGCACGGCGAGCGTAGACATACACGCTCCATCACAGGAGTGGCCTCTCAGCCCCCTGGGGTTTGTGCTGCTCCTGCCTCGGGTGGAAGCTGTGAGCAGGGGAGGGACACGCTGCTCCTCCCACCCTTCTGGGGACCGAGCAGCTGGGACACGGATCCCAGGGTTTGCTCTTGCAGAGCGGAGCTTCAGGCTCTGGATTTGTGAGCTGAGCCCCGGGAGTCCCGTCTCAGTTCAGTTCCCAGACGTGCCTGGTGCACGTGGTAGTGAAAAAAGTGTGGAGTGAACTCAACAGCAGCTGGGGGTGGAAACAAGGAGCAAGTCCTTCAGCAGAGGCGAGCTCTAATGGTTGACTTAAGGTGCTTTTCCAGGGTGCCAGGTTACCTGGCGTCCCATCAGAAGGCATGAACTCAGACTGCCACATGACCCCGTGTGCTGCTCTCCCACCATCGTCTTGCAGAAGGGAACCGAGGCTTGTGCACAGGGATGCCCAAGGAAAAAAACCTCATCCCAGGCCTCCCAGGCTCCAAACCAAGTGGTGTAATCTCTGGATAAGTGCTGCTGTCAGCACAACCACTGACCTCCTTCCAAAGGGGCCTTACTGCAGGTCCCTGGGACAGGGAGGTCCCACGGGTGCGGTGTCTGAGTCAGAGCTCCCCAGGTTTGCTGGCCCGTCTCTGCCACTGATCCTCGTGTTTACCTCCCGCTTCCCCATCTGTGCCATGGGGTAATGCTGCCTCCCCCGGGGAGCTTACAGAGGCGTGCTGATGGCTCTAAAGTTGTTTGAGCTTAGGATGGCAGGAGCTCTGGTGGTGTTATTAGCATTGGTGATGATGATGCTAATTACCGAGCTGCTGGGAAACTCCCCATGGGAGGAGGCGGAGAGGGGAGGGGAGGCAGGGGAAAGTGAAGGGAGGCCAAGGGAGAGGAGAGGGATGGAGAGGAGCCTGTGCCTGCTGGCAGCTCTGTTGGGCCCTGGGAGAAGGGCTCAGGCTGTTGGCAAAGCCGTGGCGATGCTGGGATCGATAGCAGAAGCCATGGCCCAGGTGCTGCGTAAGGTAGGAGAGAGAGCGTGCCAGAGGCCGAGGCAGGTCCCTCGCTGCGCCTGAGACCTTCCTGCCACCGCTCTGCAAGGTGCTGGTGTTGCACATGATGGAGAGTGGTGCAGGAGGGTTGTGTCCCTGGTGGGGCAGCGAGAGGGGCTGCCCCGCTCCTCCCATGGCCTCGGGAAGCGGGGGAATTTCCCAGCTGTGGCTGGTGGTCGCTGGGAGGAGAGGGACCAGCACCGCCGGTGTCTGAGGGACAGGCAAGGGCAGGGTCCTGGTGCTCTCCACCTTTGAGGTGAGGTGTGGAGCTCTCATGGGAATACTCAGGGCTGTGAGTGGCTGGTTTTCCACAGGCAGAGCAGAGGTGGGTTTGGTCTGGGAGAAGCTGGTGAGGGCAAGATGTGCTTGGTCGCATTTTGTCTCTGTTGCCGCAGAGCCCTGAGCATAAGTAGCGGCATTAGATCTTGGTCCCGGTGCCTGCAGTTGTGGGTGGCCAGATCCGAGTGTTCCCTGGGACTCGTGTGCCAGGCACCTTCCGAGTTCCCTCTCTTCTCAAAAGGTAACATCAAAGCGGAAAGTTTTATACCACGTGAAGCTTGCAGACATCAAAGGCCAGCTCATAAATGTAACCCCCCTGCTCCGCTGTGCAGAAGGTCATAAGGCTCCGGCTCTTGATTTTCTTGGTAAGAACTCTGCTTTAGAAGATTACTAGAAGGATGGGATTTAACACTTCAGAAATACCAGAGGTTGTGTGTCCCTCATCCTGCTCTCAGAGAGCAACCACTGAGCGAAAAGGAGAGGGTCCCTGAGAGAACGGGGCTGTGAATTGCTGAAGAGACTGTCTGGGGAGGGACTGGGGACCTGCCCCAGTCCTGGGCCTTGCTTTTCACTGTGCCCATGCCAGAGTTCAAGGGCTAAAGCACTTTATTGGGTCAAGGTGCAACAGCTGGAGCCAAACGCATGGATCAAACCCGATCCTCTCCCCTCCTTGGGGATCCATGCCCTAGAAAAGATCCTGTTCATCTGGACTCTCCTCTTCCCAGGGCAGCACGTCAGCTCGAGGGAACAATTCCTCGCTCTTCAGACCTGTCCTCAGCAAAGACCATTTATAGTCAAGAGAACGAGGAGCCGTGTTTGATGGCAGTGACGACTTGCAGGGATGGGTTGCTGATGTATTTAGACTCCGAACAATTTGCAAGCGCGCTGCATCGCCGAGCGTTCCCTAGGACAAACGTTTTTTAATAAGACCTCTTTTATGATTACAGTGAGAAGCAACCAGAAAAGAAGGGAGAATCTTGGGGATGGTGTCCTCCCTACCCCCCCCATAAGTGTGCTCTGGTCCCAAAGCATCTTTTCTTTGGTTGCCTCATATTATTTGAGAGAAGATTAAGCTGAGACTTCCTTGCAGTCCCTCAGGAGCTTGAACATGGGGGGTTGCAGCAGGCAGCCTGTGCAGCTCAGCGGTGGCTGCCTGAGCACCTTCCTTCACTTGTAAGATGAAGTAGCCTCTTTGTCTCCTCGGTGTGTAAACGACCACACCGCAAGGGCAGAGCAAACGCACGCCCTCCTTGATCCCACAGCCTTTATGTTGCTGTTTAACTGCGTGGGTATAATTACGCCATTATCATCGGTCAGACTTTCTGGTGTAAACGTGCTCTGAGAACCCGAGAGCGAGGGGGATGGAGACAAAGAGAGAAGCCAGAGTCAGGGAGAAGAGGGAAGGCGGCTGCTGCTAATTTTAAGGCTGTTCCTATGACACCTGGAGGCTGCTGTGCTGGTGACAGTCCTGGAACGGAGCAGGTAAACACTGAGCCGCGGCTCCTTCTTGCAATGCCTTATCTTCCTGCTCAGTCTGCGGGACATTGTGTAGCGCTTCGGGCAGACGCAGACCTGGGAGAGAGGCTGCGCTGAGATATTTCCTAGCTGGAGGCAGGATGCGCCGGAAAACTTTCTGGAAAGCTCGAGTGTGGAGGCTCTGCCAGGGATCTGCCTGTTCAGAGAAGCAGCCGGTGGTGCTCTGGTTGCCTCCCCGGAGTCTTGTGCAATTCTCTGACCTTTCTTTGCCTGTGTCTGTATGATTTTTTTTTTGTTAAGCTCTAGGGCCCTTCTTTTCTTTAGCTCCTCTCGTCTGACTCGGGTGGGCCGGTTGTACAGATGAGCCGGGAGAGGTGTAGAGAAACTCTCTCCCAAATCTCGAAGCTCAGCAGAGCCAGAGCCAACTCTGGTGAGTTTTGCAGTGCCACACGCTGCTCCTCGCGGGGACCTCGGCCTGAGCACGGGAGGCAGGGAAATAAACGGGTAGAGGGAGAATCTCTGCAAAGTGGCTGCACAGAGGGGGTTGGGGGGAGGGAGGCAGCAGCATTTTCTGGCTCGCGCTGCCTCTGCCGCGTTCGTTGCCTCAGAGGTAAATTATCAGTTTCTTCCTTAAATATGAGCAGCTGCCAGGTAATGAATTCCCCCTCTCTGTTTTATAATGGCACTAAAACTGGGGTTTGCCTTGGTTTTCTCTGTAATTATCCAATGAGAGGGTGTGAGGGAGAGGGAAGCGCGGCAGAGCTGGGGCCTTGCAGGCTCTGCTGGGCCAAGTGCGGTGCCCCGGGAACCAAAGCCAGGCACAACCCTTCCTGATGGCAGCTCCGCTCTGCGGGGCTGGGGCTGCACCAGCAGTTACGTGAGGCTTGTGAGTTTATGATGCTCCGTTAAGTTACTTTTTTTCATGCGGAAAAAGGAGGTGCACAGTTGGAGTAAAAGCCAGAATGACCTGGCAGGCTCCTCAGCATCCCACGGAGGAGAAGCTGCTCCTGGTGTGGTTGGGACATCATGTGGGGAGGGAGCAGCATCCCCAGCAGGGAGAGGTGAGGCAGGAGCTGTGCTGATCCTGCAGAACGCTGGGGCCAAATGTGCCTGCCTCTTTCCCCTCCTTGCTGGGGATGGCACCTGCGTTTTGGACAACTCTGCGACTTGAGGTTTGGGTTTGTGAGACACCAGCTACCTTCAAGGAGCTGTGCACGGTTCCCTGTGCTCTCCTTTGCATCCTCTGCCTTGGTTATCTGGGTGACCAGAGGAGGCTGCCTTAAAACCAGCTCTGCAGAGTCCAGCAGGAGACTCCAGAGACTCTACCCTAGATGCCGTGGGTGCAACGGCTTGATCTGAGAAGCCGCAGGCATCTCTTCTACCCACGGCTTTGCTTTAGAAGGAGGATACGGGCACTGGCTGCTTTAACCACCCTCTGCTCTGCAGCCAGGTCCCGGGGAGTCTCTGCTCAGAGCACCGGGCTTTTCAGCACCCAGGAGACTCTCAGGTGATGGTTTTGTTTTGGAAAGATGACTGCTCTGCTGCAGAGCCCCTGGAGGTACTGCGAATGGTTTTGGCATTTCTTAATTTAAAGCAGAGAAAGGCCAGACGGTGATCGCTGGGTCACCTGCGAATATTCGACCTTCGTGGGTGCTGAAGCAGGAGAAATGGGCTGGATGCTTCTCAGATCCCTGGGGCTGAGGATCAGGGGAGTGTGTGAAAGCACATCTGAGACCCCGTATTCCATACATGAGGGGGGTGGGGGACAGTTTTGGGGCTAGAAAACTGTAAGAAAGAGCCTCTTAACAGAGGAACCTGCTCTAGGGAGGAGGTAAGAACTGAGCTGGTTGTCCAAGGCTATGACAGAAGGTCTGCAGAGCGGCCAGCCCAGTGTCCAGGCTGGGCCTGCCTACCCAAGCTACTGAAATACCTTCTGCTTCCTCTGACTCATTGTAACTGAGTTTTCAGTTATTGGCAGTTTGAAGCCATAATTGAGGTCTGCTCTCCTCCTTGCACAGCCTTCCTCCCAGCAAACTGTCAGCCATTAAGTGGTATGAGACAGTAAAAGAGATGCTAACACTCGCCATTTCCTAGAAACTGTCACTTTAAAGAGAACAGTGCTAAAAAGAGGGATGAATCGAAGCCAGACTCAGAGCGATAAAGCTCTAAATGTTTGACTTCTCTCAAAAACTGGAACTCTTCATTCATTTCTAGGGTCTCTGCTGTGCCTGGGGCACTTTGTATGTTCACAGTTCCAGCCTCTCACATTTAATAAACTGCACATGCCAGAAGAGCTTAAAAGAAAATAAAGTCAAGTCATAGTTCAGGTTCTCTTTGGATGTAAATCAGCATAACTCAGCTTAAATCCCTGGCTTTCTTGCCCAGCTATCTCTTACTCAGGTAGCACGGCTGTGCTGGGGTTTCAGCAGGCTGCCAGCAGTGACCCGTGGCCGGGGCTGAGCTCCCAGCTGTGCCTGGTGGGATCTGGCTCAGGGATGGACCAGCTGATGGATCCAGCCGATGGATCCAGCCGGTCCTTGTGTCTGGAAGGGAGCACGGGGTGGCTGTGCTTGCTGGAGATGTGCTGTGAGCTTTCCCATGGCTTGGTGGGTCTACCTGGTGAACCTTTTCTGTACCAGCAACTTGTCCTCGTCTTTCTATGAATTATATTTAAATGCACCCCAATAACATGAGGTTTGGGTTTCGTTTAAGGCCAGACCTGCAGCAGTGCCGGAGCCTGTAGAACCGGAACAGTTTTGTCTGTACCTTATCTTTGATAGTGGCTGTTACCAGCTGCTGGACAGGGCTACGGCGCTGGAGGCTCCCCCAGAAGTCATAAACACAACCTTGGGGCAGGCTTGAGTTTTGTCTGTTACTGCCCAGCTTTGGGGAGGCGAGATTGCAGCTTGTGAGCAGCTTGTCCCGTGTGGTCACTTGGGCGTCCGTCCTGCTCAGAGGCCACCCCGCTGCCTTTGCTCATCTCCAGCGTTCGTTTGTGGTCAGGCAGGAGTGTTCAGCAGCCCTGGGATGGGCAGTGACCTCCTCTAACCCCCTGCTTCTGGACAGACACGGTCCCATCCTCTGCCAATCCTCTTGTCTGGATTTAGGGTAGTCCTGGAGTCTCTCTGGGCTATCCTGGACTTGGACTAGGTAGAGGAAAGCGAGGCTCCTGGCGAGCTGGCCCGAGGTCTTCCATGGTTGCAGGAGTAAGAAGAAGGGTGTGAACCCATAAATCAAAGGCGCTTGAATTGAGGAAGGGTCAGGTGCTGTTTCTCGGAGCTCTCATGATAAACAAAACCTGTGGTGGCAGCAGGAAGGTTCCCTCTGCCCCCGTGTGAGTGCAGCTATCGGGGGGCGTGTCAGGGTTAGGGGTGCGGGCAGGCAGGTCCCAGCTGGGCACGGGAAGGTCTCCCTGCTTTTGACAGTCGCTGGCTGCCTGCTGGGCAGGACACAACCTGCGTCCAGGGTTAACGTGGCCATCGAGAACCTCTGCTCACACCTCACCTTCAGCCTGCCTCCACTTTTCCCATTAGCAGCGCTATTTTGGAGCCTCCCAGAGCAATTAACGCTAATTAATCTAAAAAGGGCAAAATAATGGTTTTTCAGAGCCCCCGGCTCCTTCCAGTTCCCCGTGTGGCCCCAGGGAGCCGCAGCCTGAGCCTGGCAGAGCTGAGCCCAGTTAAGTGCTTTGTGTCCAGGGACTGCTGGGGAAGCTTCCTGGGGAGATGTGCAATTAGAGGAGGGCCCCGAATGATCCCGTGGATCCAACTTTCCCATCCTGGATCAGTGTCTGTGCTCCAGAGAGAGCTCCAGTTCCCTGTGGCTGGAGGAGAGGAGGGGAACCAGCTTCTGCAGGTCCCCACAACCCTCTCTGGAGAGCCAGCAGAGAGTGAGACCACTGCGGGTGCTTGGGTGCAGGAGGTGCAGCTCCCCTGGGATGGGCAGGAAAGTTCCTGGAGGATTTTTTGGGCATCTGAAGCTGTTTACATCCCAGTAGTCTCTGGGCGCTGTCGTGTGGAGCAAATCAGCCTCCCTATCTTTGCCTTCTCCCAACGAGGCGTAGGTTAAGCAGCGTGTGCCAGGGCAAGAGCTGCTGTGGGCTGAGCGGAGAAGCAGTTCCTGGGCTGGCGTGTGATTTCTGTCTTACCTGTTCAAGCTCTTCTGAGAAGGGCTGTGCCCGACTATCGCTGAAATGCTAAACCCCCTGGTACCAGCCCCAGGATCCTCCCTGCCCCCAGCGTGGCCGGGGTTTCGTGTTTTGTGGGGTGCTTTGCATAACAAGGCCTTGATCTTGAGCGTGGCCTTCGGGCGTTACCAGAATACGAGTAAATAATAATTAAGATTTGGGCGTTTGCTGCAGCGGAGGGTGTTTCTCCGGAGGTGAGGTGTGCGTTGCGGGTGCCGATGCGCACGGGCGTGTGCGGATCCACCGACGGACTTCACCCCGTCGTGACCACCCCTGGTAAAGGTGCTGCCTCTGCTCAGCTGCTTTTTCGAGCGGCGCTGCGCTAAGAGCAAGTAGGTGGCTAAAGAAAAGTACGTTTCGAGAAAAGTAGCCCGATTTTGGCAATCCAAAGAGAGGCAGGCTTTCTTGCAAAGCGTTTTCCAAGCAAATTGTCACTGGGTTCCAATTTCAGCTGCACCCAGTGCAGTGTATCGTAGGGAGGAGGGTGGATCTGCTGCTGCTGGGGGAGCGTTGGATCATCTCCATCGCTGAACAGGAGCGTGTCCCTCGCTGGCAGCGGGCTTGGAGGCACCCGGCTCCTCCATCACCTCCCACTCCTCGCAGGGCTGGAAGCGGGGAGGTGGCGGTGCGGTCTGGTGCGGGGAGAGTAGGTGACTGGGAGTTGAGCACCACGTAGAAACCTTGGCTTTCTGTGCTAATTAGTCAAGAATATGGGTTGTAGCCTTTAGAGCGACGGAGTTATTTCGGTTTAGCAAATTACTGCTGCTCAGCTGAGGCTCGACAGCTGAGCGTGGTCCTAATTCCGCCCTCCTCCAACTGCAAAGGCGCTCGCTGCAACTAGTTGCAGCTCGAGCGTCGTGCTTGGCTGCTGGGCTGCGTTACGGGGAGCAGGGGCAGCTACCGCAGCACCGTGCCAGGCTTGAGCATCGCTGACGCTCCGTGAATTTACCGCTTGCCGGCGTCTGCCTAGAACCCGAGTTGTTTTGAGCAAGTAGTTAAGGTTTGCTCCCGGTTTTGGTATTTAAGGGATGCTCCAGGTTTGTGATGGGTCAAATTGGCCTCTGGAGCTTCTCAACTCCTTCCGTAGGCTGGAGAGGCTGACCCGGGATGGTGGCGCTTCTAACTTGTCTCCTTGGTTGGTAATTTAAGCTTTAGGTGCTAAATCGAGGCTTGTGTGTTTTCTGTTAAATGGTGACAGGGAAACCCAGCCTGGCACGGTAAATACTGTCTACATTAACTAGAGAGTGTTGCTGTAGCTCTTTGAGGACTGCTTGAATACGCTGCTGCCCGGGATGTCACCTCCCAAAGAGAAACCTGAGGTCGTTTCCATGCACTGGTGTCAGCAGAATACCTGAGCCCTGGTTTCAGGGTAGGTAGGCGGCAGCGTAGCCGAGGAAAGATTGTCAATCCAGAATTAATAAGGCCGCTGCCCAAAGTGGCCAAATCTGAGCATGGCGGTGCTGCCGTTTGGGCAGCCGGCTCAGCACCGCGAGTCGCAGAGGTGTCGGCAGCGTTTTGGCCAGCCTCCTGCGCTGGCGTGCCGCGCTCCCTCTGAAAACACAGGGAAAAATGGTTTTGTCACCTGCTGCGGATCCAAAGGCGCGGGTTGAAGGCGTGCACGGCAGTGGGGCACGCTCCCAGCAGGTCACCAGTCACTGTATTAAGGAAGGAGGGAGCGTGGGCGAGTTATTTGGATTTTGTTTGAAACAATAAACCCCAAGTTATTTGAAATCTTAACAACAGAACCAGCTTTTAGCACCGGCGTTTATAGGGATGAGTGGGCGAGTTGTTTAAAGGGGGAAAAAAAAAAAAAAAGACTTTGAAAACAGTCCAAGTACGGGAGATAATTCCATCCGGCAAGGGAAGCGCGACGTGCCCGTCCCGCGGGTGAGCAGCGCGTGTAGGGTCTGCAGCAGGGGCTGGGCGGGCTGCGGAGCCCAGGACACGTTTGGGCACACGCTCACAGCTCCGCAGCTGGAGTCTGAAGCTGCAGGTGGTGTCCCTGCAGATCTCGGGCATCTCGCTCGCCCTGCTTTGCTCCATCCTAAACCCAGGCGCGCAGAAGGCTTTGCCTCTTGCTCTTCGGAGCGCTGACCTCTTGTGCGGGGGCTCTGCTCCTGTGTCGTCCCTGCCTTCTGCATGTCACCCTCAGTACCGGCTTCCGCTGTCGCCTTGCATAGCTGCCCCAAATCGACTCAGCTCTTCAGACAAGTGGCAGAGTCTCGGGTGTGGTTTGTTCCCCTCTTACCCCTCTCCACCGAAATACCCCCTGAACTCAGCCCCCGGCAGCGCCGCAGCAGCCTGGTGGCTGTAGCTCCGAGTTCAGCTCCCGCGCAGCGGCTGCGCCCTGCCTGTCACCCTCTCTTGCCCCATCTTTCCCTCCTCGGTTGCTGCAGCGTTTGTAAAAATTAAATCACAAACTAAATTGAAGTTTAGTGTGTGAGCTCCCCAGGCAGCGGCTGAGTTTGAGGCCAATTCCCAATCGCCTCTTCCCTTCCATAGCCTGTGGCACCAGAACGAAATCGGTGCAGCGTAATTGCCTTTTGCCCGCTCTGTCCTGAGCCTGGGATTTTTCAAGGTCTTGTGTGATGGAGACGTGGCCTCTTCTCCTGGCACACCACAGGTGGGGCAGCCCCCCAGGGCAGGTCCTGGGCAGCACCACTGGTGTGTGGAGGGGTCCATCTTAGAATCAGAGAATGGTTTTGGTTTGGGAGAGACTTTTCAGATCATCGAGCCCAACCGTTCCCCCAGCACTGCCAGGGCACCACTGCCCCGTGTCCCTCAGCACCACATCTCCAGGGCTTGGAAACCCCTCCAGGGGTCATGGGGACTCCCCCGTGTAGAGGTCTGGGCAGGCACAGGCAGTGCCCAGCAGCTGCATTTGATCAGCGTAAAGAAGTTTCCCACTTTTGCGCTGAAAACTGAGAATGAAGCATAAGAGGAGAACGTGGACAGAGCCGAGAGTGCCAACGGGGCTCTGTCCCCATTTTGCCAGGTGGCCTTTGGCCAGCCCCTTCTCTTTCCAGCCACCCATATTTCACTGTCAGAAATTCCCATTTCACAGCCAGTCACGTTTCACAAACGGGAGGCGAGAAGAACGTATCGTTTCCACCTTTAAAACCTCGCCGCGATTAGAAATTTCCCTCTGTGGAGCAGTGGCACGTTTAAATTAAGAGACGCTTCTGGCTCAGCGTCTTTGGCTCTTGCAGGAGCGCGCACACACACAAAAAAAATCACGTATCTAATAATACGAGGAGCAGGAGAACTATCGGGAGCTAAATATGGTCCTTGGGTATTTTGGCGCTTTAAACGCGAGTTGATCGTATTGTGTCTGTTTGTGCACGGTGCATTCGCTGCCGTGCTGCGTGTGCCCGGAGAGCCGAGCGCGTTTGCAGATGTAGTCGAGGAGAATTGATCCCGATCTATTTTTAAGGTGAAGTGTGTGTGGCGGGTGGGAGGTGAGGAGGTGGAAGGAAAGCTAAATATTCACAGAGCTCCACTGTGTGTTTAAGAGCATCATCTAATCGCACCGGGATCGTGGCAGCGGGGCGAGGGGGAGCTGAGCTGAGCTTCGCTGGAGTCCACCCCCTCGTGCAAGGGCACAGGAGGGGCTCGGGAGGAGCGGGGCTGTTGCTTTAAGCTGCATCTCGCACCCAGCGGGTCGGCGACGGTGCCGGCGACGACGACGACGTTGTTCTTCACATGGCTGCGCGCTCCACATAAATCTCTGCTCCGGCAGCCGGAGCGGGGCTGGGGAGAGCTCTCGCTGGCTGCTGGCGGGAGCTGAAGAGCGTCGGGGCGGCAGCTCCGCATCGCCAGCCCCTGTCCCGCCAGAGGAGGTCGGTCCTGCCCGTGGACATGTGAGAGCTGGAGCCTGGGGAAGAGCTGGCGGCTGAGGTCAGTAAGTAAGAGTCGCTTTTTTGTTTGTGTTTCCCTTCTGCCGCCTGAAATGAGAGGCTGGAGCGGGGCTGAGAGGAAGGAGGTGGATACAGAAGAGAGATTTACTCTGGCCAGGGCGTGGGTGCTGCTGGTAGGTGCTGGGTTTTTTTAAAGTTTGCAGGTGGCTTCATTTTGAACTTTTTATTAATAATATTTTTAGCAACTTTCTGGGAAATAGAGGCAAGCAGTGCACAGAGTGCTGGGGTGGCTGCCAACGTCTTACAGCAGAGCGTGGCGAGGGCGGTCGGTGGTTCCCTGTGCCCGACCGTGGTTCCTGGGGGAGGACGGGCTGCCTGCCGGCCAGCCCTGCCCTTCGCAGGCAGGATTGGTGTGGAGGGGGAATTGCTGTCCTCAGCAAAGCCCGGGCGAGTTTAGCGGCTTCTCTGACTCTGAGGATGAGGAGCAGAGATTCCAGCCAAGGTGTTGGTGGCCGGGGACTGGGAGAGCCCCGCTCCCGAGCCCAGAGATGATGCTCCAGACATTTCGCCTCCCGGTAAAACAGGCTGCAGCTTTTGGCCAGGGATTTGCTTCTCCTCCTCTCCTCCCAGCCCACCCCTCACCTTCCGGGAGGCTCTCTGCAAAGTGCCTTGCTCTGGGTGAAGTGAGGAGGTGGAGAAGTTAGTCCAGTGCCTGATGGACCCGTGAGGTGAGGGGCTTTGGGGCTGGGGCTGTGCCAGCGGTGCTGGACCCTGCGGCGGGTTCCTGCGGGTTGGGCTGTTGGGGGATGAAGCAAAGCCACGCGCAGGGCTCTGTCGGCAGCGGGGCAGCCCGGCGTGAAGTGCTCCCAGCGCCGGCCCTCGCCAGCACCACCCTGGTGATTCTGCTGTCGGCTGCCTTGAAGGGAGAGGAGGAGAGCACTTGTGGTGGATCTGGTTTGTAGAGGCAGAGACAGACACGGCACAGCAGTGGGCGGAGACGTGTTGGAAGGAATATCTGCCAGACCCTGGGCAGATAAGCAGTTTTTCCAAGGACTGTCCACGAGTGAGAGCTTGGTCCTGGACACCGAGGGCTGGGTCCTGTCCCAGCTCTGCCACTGCATCACTGAGGGACTTGGTCAAGTCACTTCATCTCCAGGTTGTCTCCTCCCTGAAATACAGCGAGGGGGAGGAATCGTGGTGGCCACGTTGAAATGCCAAGGCGATGCTCTCTGAGGGAGTCACGGTGAGGACGGCTCCATTACCCTGAACCTGCCGCCATCCTCCCCTCGCCCCTGAGCTGGCGCGCACACCGGAGCCAAACTGGTGATCCTGAGCTGGATCTGCTGTGTCTGACCCGCCGGGGTCCATCTGTTGCTGGGTGGTGGGTCTTGCCCATGGGTGGGGCAGTGCCGTCCCCTCTCGGAGGGCTGGGCAGAGCCGGGGTGAGCGTTCCCTGAGCTTGACGGGTCTTTGCTGCCTTGGGGAGGTCTGCAAGGAGCTGAGCCTGGAGAAGAGGAGGGGAAACAAAGGCAGGTCAGTGCCCTGCGGGGACAGCGGCTGTGAGAGGAGAAGCTGATCCGACAGGGGAAGAAGGTTTGGCCCTTTGGGTGGCTCATCAGATGGGAGCAGTGTGTGAAATGAGCAGGGAAATAATTAACACGTCCTCCTCTGATCCAAGGATGGGGCTCGGGAGCGGGAACGTGCCAGAGAAAGGCTCCTCCCTGCAGAGGCACCGCTGGGCAGCGGCGTCCAAGGGTGGAAACCCTGCGGGGCGTTTGTAGGCTGTGGTTTGGGATGTTGGGAGCTGGAAAAGTGGTTTCAGCTCTTGCAATTAGGCCTTTGACATTTGTTTAATGGCTTTCCTGAATCCGAGGGGAAGTGGCCGAGGGGCTTTAGGCACAGGGGCTGCTCTGCCTTTGGCACATCCAGAGCAGCCCCTGGCAGGGCTTTCCCCAGGAGATGCTGCTCTGTGCCCGGGGAGCAGAGCCGAGCAGCCCAGGACCTTCTCAACCTCCTGAAAGGTTTTATTTAGCACGAGTGAGAGTTTCTCGGAGAGGAAACAGGGTGTGTTTGTGCTCCCCAGGGCAGCGACCTGCGGCCTGGGTGAGACGGGGACTTGGGGCAACCCCAGGACCAGGTTCCTCTGACCCCTCCTGAAGAGCCGTCGGTCCCAGCCGAGCAGAGGGGTCGGTAGCAGCCACCCCAGCGCTCCCCACGGCTGCTCTTCGGTGCCTCTCCAACACCTCAGCCGTGTCGTACACATCCTGGAGCCAACCTGGCGGGTCGAGCAGCCTGCTCAGCCACCAGCAAATAAATGCATGCAAACGCCTGGACACCTCCCAGTGAGGGAGGCCTCGTTCAGGTGAGCGGGTCCTGCTCCCAGGCTGTCCTCAGCCGGCTTGCTCAGCTCTCCCATCAGCCAGGTGGAAATACCACTCGAAAATGGTAACAAAGCTCCGACCCCTCACACAGGACCTGGCAGAGCGGCTGACCCGGTGCAGCCTGAGATCAGGGAGCAGGAGCAGAGGCTCCCTGCTCATCCTTGTCCCTGCTGGCGAGAGGGGTGAGGTTTGCGTGTTTCCCATGCCGAGGGCGAGTGGGTTTGCAGCCAAAGCTGCCCCGGGTGATCTTGGCAGCGCCAGCAAAAGCCTCTGCCCGGTGCAGATGGGGTTGGCTTTGCCTCTTTGCCCATAACAGGGGCTGGCTGAGCGGGGGAACAGAACAGTTGGCAGAGGATGGGGGCTGGGGCCAGGCAGGGACGCAGCCGTCAGGTGAGAAGTGGTGTTGGGGCAGGAACCCGAAGCTGCTGCCCAGGAACTGTTCAGGGCTGTGGGTCTTGGGCCCGCGCTGAGCGGTGGTTGTGTGTCTGTGCTACCGCAGGACCGTCGCTCAGCGCCGTTAGGGGATGCCCTGGCTCTCGGGAAGCCTCCTGAGCATCCTGGATGTGCCGAGCCCTGGGCGAGCACAGCTCGGCAGCAGATGGCAGGCCCCAGGGTGTGATTGCGCATCCGTCTGCCCTCACAGCTCCTTCCTCGGGGCTGGGAGCAGGCTGGGAGTGGAGGGAGCCAAGCGCTCCGTGCCTTGTCGGGTTTGGGCATTTTAATTAGCGAGGCGGGCGCCTGGGGCGCGGTTTGGCTGGGGCAGCGCTGGAGGGAGCCTGGCCCCAGCGGGTGCTGCCACGGGCCCTGCGGCACCCCAGGGGGTGAGCTCGAATGCTGCCCCTCGGGAGGTGCCCGGGCACGCAGCCAGCCCCGTCCCACACTCCACACGCACCGGCTGCTCTCCCTGCGGATTCAGAGCATCCTTTCCTCTCCCAGGCACATTTCGAGCAGGGATCCTGACTCCCGAAATCGGAGGGTCCCTGGTAGGGTGTGTCCGGGGGAATCTGGTCTCTGCAGTCGGGGAAGCCCTGAGCTGGGGGCTCACAGCAGCACGTTGCCCGGCGGCTCCCTGCAAGGCAGAACTTCTGCGGATCCACGACTGCTCTGGTTTACTCCGTGCGGTTGCGGGGAAGCTGGAGGGAGGCTTGGTGTGAATGAGCCGGCTTCCTCCTCTAGCCTGAAATTTGGGTCACACAAACCGACACGGCGGAGCTGCGAGAGATGTCCTGAGTTCATCCTTGGCTGGAGCCCAAGCAAGCTTCGAATTCCAAGGTGCAACTGTTGATGGTTCAGGGGGGGTCTACCCGAGCCGCCGTTCCGCTATCGGATCGGCGCGTGGAAGGAGGTGAGAGGGGTTTTTCCCCTCCCCGATCAGCTCACACATTGCTAATGTTCCTCTCTGGCCCGCTGCTAATTTTGACGCTGCCCTAAATAGAAGCTGAGTGCATCTCATCTGCTTCGCTTAGCATACAGCAAAATTGTTTTCCTTCGTTTACCGAATCCGACTTGCAGCTTTAACCCTGTCAGCACGAGTCTCTCCCCATTGCAGACCTCCCTTGAGGGGCTCGGGGTGCCTCTGTCCCGGTGAAGAGCTCTCTGCTGGGAACGGCACCGTGCACAGGCCAGGGAGGGCTCCTGGGCTGCTCAGGGTGGCCACCGGCAGAGCTGGGAGAGGGGCTTTGCTTCACGAGCAGCCCAGGAGATCTCCTTCCCCGCTGAAAGGTGTGGTGCTCGGAGGCAGCTCTCGCCGGGCTCTCTCGGCAGGGTGTGCCAAGAGGGACCCAGTGCCCCTTCCCAGGCTGACTGTCCCCAACCCCGTGCTCAGCACGGGCAGGCGCCGTTGGAGGAGCTTTTGGTTGTTTTCTGTTGTGGCATCTGGTGGGATCAGCTCAGGGACCCTTGCCGAGCCTGGCAGATGCTCCTCTTGTCGCTGTCTAATTTTATATCCCGTTCTGTGTGGCTCCTCCTGCTGTTCTTTCTGCACCGGCTGCACCTGAGCAGGGCTCCGGGTTCGCTCTCCCAGCACGGAACTGGACAGGATGCTTTCAAAAGGCCACCTTGGACACAAAGCCTTCTGCAGCGCCACTTAAACATCTCCCTGCCTGGTGCAAGGTGCTTATTTGGGGCTCCCGTGCAAGAGCTGCTTTCCTGAGAAGCTGTAATTTGGTGGCATTTGCAGCTGGGTGACTGTTAGGAGCAGCGGGTGCGCTGAGGACACGGCAGCAGCGAAAGGAAGCACTGGGAGCGCAAGGGGCAGAGGTTAAATGTAGCTGGTTAGAAGGACGACTGAGCGCTGGAGGGGCTGAGCTGGGGCTGAGCCTTCACTGGGGCGTCCGCACAGTTCCCCCTCGTCCCTTGCGCTCCTGACCAGGGTCCCTCTCCCAGCCCAGAAGCTCCTCTTCCCCACGGAGCAGCTCCAGGGCGAATACCCACCCCTTTCCTCCCCTCTTTGCTTTGCAGCCTCAGTTCATTCTGAGCGCCCGAGAGAAAAAGGGAGAGGTTATTTGAGAGCCAGGAGGACAGAGGGACGGAGTAGCCGTGCCCCCTGGCAGGCTGCAGGGTTTGGCAGGCGGCGGGCACAGGCGGGAGCCACCATCTGAAGAGACCAGGAGAGGCCACGCCGCGTTGCCCGGGACCGCGCCAGACGGAGCGGCTGGACGCGCCGAGCTGTTGGGGGTGGGTGTTCTGACTCTCTTCTGCCTTTTGCTGTCTTTGCAGAAAATCAACCGTTCCCCGTCGGATGAGGAATGCTTCTTTGACCTGTTGAGCAAGTTCCAGAGCAACCGGATGGATGATCAGCGCTGCCCGTTGGAAGAGTGCCCGTCGGAGGCTGCGGAGGCAGCTGCCACGCCGGTCCCTGCCCTGGAAGGGCGGATATGTGAGTGCCGGTGCCTTGAGGGATCCCTGGGGCGATCGGGGCTGCTCAGGGTTTTACTGTCAACCTGGTGATGTTTCCCCCAAGCCTCGGCTCGCTGAGCTTGGCAGCTCTTTGGCGATCTCTGCCATTACTTACGGAAGCAAGAAACATTCTGCTGTTAATGGTTGCTGAGGAGAACAGGAACTGAGGCTTGGGGAGTAAACCAGCAAGAGAAAGGAGAAATACACTTGGATTTTGTCAGTGCGGATCTTTTAAAGCTCCGGCCCTCTGAGCAGCGAGGTTGGCACGAGGACTTGTGCCTCCGCCAGCATCTGCGGGAGGAAGATGTTGAAGGGAGTTGCTGAGGGAGCCTTGTAAGAGCCTGGGGAGCTGGGGCAGGCAGGGAGCTGGGGCAAGCTTTCCCAGGCAGGTTTTATAAGGTGTTGCCAGTTTTTCTCATTGCGTTGCCATGGAGGAACAACTTCTGGATTTTGTACCGTTCTTGGATGCTGTGGGGAGAGGTGCTGTGCAAGAAGGGAGCAGCCGGGAGGATGGATAAACACCGGGGAGCTGCAGCAGGCAGGCGGCTCGCTCGGCCGTAGGAAGATGAGGGATAAAGGGAAGAAGCCGCCTGACAAACGGCCGGGACAGGAAAGGCAGGACAGGGCTGCGTTTGTCTTTTTTTAGGACGGGGTTTTTGATGGCCTTTGTTTAAACCAAGCTGGAGAGGAGCACTGAAATGTGTGCAGGTGACGCTTAAAAGCCTCAGCACCCTCCCGAAGGGCTCCCAACGCTTCGTTTGAACCGATGGATTCGTTCATCGGCTTCCAAATGAATGTGAAGTTCAAACAGGAGAGGAGGAGCGAGACCCCCGAGCCCTCCCCGAGCGCGGCAGCAGCCGCAGCACAGGACGGCTCCGAGGAGCAGGTGCCAGGAGCAGGGGCTGAGCGAGAGCGGAGCTGGGCAGGGAGGCAGGTTGGCTCCGAGGTGAGCAGGGGGTTTTTATCTTCTAAAAATAGGGTGGAAATGAGCACCGCTTTTTTCAAGAGACGTTTTTGACACTGAAGTGCATTTGGCTGTAACAGCCGCTGTAATTTAGGAGGCCGAGTTTAAAATACGGAGCTTTATAAAGGATGTACAAGTAGGCGCGTGTTCTGGCCAGCTCTTGTTTGGGCTCAGCCTTTCAGATGGGTTATTTTCAAGGTTTCTTTGTGAGCTGAAGGGGAAGAATACTCATCTTTGCGTCAGCGCTGAGATTTTTTTGTTTTTTGTGCAACTCGGCGAGCCGGGGCTCTAAAAAGAGCCCATGTCATCAGGAGGCTGGAGGCATCCTCTGCTCCAGAGCTTTGTGCTCGCAAGGACAGGAACTCCCGTCAGGCTGGGCCGCTTAGTTTTCTTGCGCTTGTCCCTGTGCCGAGCGCAGTGTCAGTTGTTTGGGAGCCTTTCTCTGCCCGGCAGCCGCCAGGCGCCAACAGGCGCTGCCCGAGAGGCGTTTCCAGAGCCGGGGGCTGCCCTGCTCACGTTGCCGAGGTCCCGGCATCGCTCGTGTGCTGCAGCTGAAACCCCTCCCTTTGTGCCGGTGCTGCTCTGCCTCGCGCGAGCTCCTCGGTAGTGCCAGGGTGATGCTGCCCAGAGCAGGGCTGCCAGGGCTGGGGGGCGCCGGTTGTGCTCCGAGGGCTTAACAGCTCCTCCAGCGCCAGGGCAAGAAAGCACCAGGCACGTTGGGTATCCCCCCAAAAGTTTCTAGATCCTGTGTACAGGATCAGGACTGGGAGCCTGTCCCGGTCCCCTGGCTCCGCTCCGTGAGAAGAACCAGACCCCCCGAGTGTTCTCCTCCCGCGCGCGGTGACGCAGGTCCCGCAGCTCCCGCCGGCCGGAGCCTCTGCAGGGCTCGCTCGCCTCGGCAGCGCCGCTGCTTCAGCTTGGCCCAGAAAGGCCCGTGGGGGCCTGGGAGGGATGTGCCACCGGGTGAGCGGCTCAGCCAGGCCTGGGCTTTGCTAATTACCTGCCGCTAATTACACTCGGCACCTACTGCTCCCCCTTTGGGAAAATTCTGGGGCTGTTTAGCCAGGTGAAGACAGAGAGGGGATCTGCTGAGTGCTGAGCAGTATCAGAGGATGGGGCCAGACTCTGCAACAGGACAAGGGGCACTGGGCACAAACTGGAACCCAGGAGGTTCCACCTCAACAGGAGGAGAAACCTGCATGGTGTGAGGGTGGCGGCTCCGGGCCGAGCGGTGACCCCGGCATGTGCTCCTCTCCCGCTCCCAGCACAGTCCTCCCTGATGGCGTCTCCGCAGACGGAGGAGTTCTTCGACCTCATCGCCAGCTCCCAGAGCCGACGGCTGGATGACCAACGCGCCAACGTGGGCAACCTGCCCGGCCTCCGCATAACACACAACAACCTGGGGCACCTGCGCGTGGAGGGGGACGCCCAGGAGCCTGGCGACGAGTTCTTCAACATGCTCATGAAGTGTCAGGTACCGGCATCAGCCTGGGTGGGCTGCTGAGCTGGGGACGGGTCACTGGTTTCTCCCCCCACCCCTGGTCTCCCCAGCCCTGCCGGCAGGGGCTGTGTCCAGCAGCCGCCCACCCACAGCTCTGGGCACCTGGGCAGGTCCTGGTCTCTGCCTCCAGGTCGTCCTTTGTGCCCTGTACTGAGGTCTGGGCTCCGTCAGCGCCCTACGACCGCGGGGGTGGCTGGAGAACTCACCTTGCCCACGGTGCCTGCAGCCCTGGCTGGGGCACTGCTCCTCCCTTATGGCTCTGCTGGTCCCACCACCCCCGACTGGTCCCAGCCCTTTTTCCTTCCACGACAGGACCCTCTTCCCAGTCCTCAGTCCTAAAACGTGTTCTCCTCTCCGCTCAGTCCTCCAGGATAGACGACCAGCGCTGCGCCCCGCCGGACTCCATCCCCCGCGGCCCCACCATGCCAGATGAAGACTTCTTCAGCCTCATCCAGCGTGTCCAGGCCAAACGCATGGACGAGCAGCGGGTGGATCTGGCCTCAGCCCAGGAGGAGGCAGCAGAGGAGCAGCAGAGGCCCGGCTCCAGCTAAGAACTGGGGTTTGGCTCAGGGGGGGTGTTTCGATTTCATTTTTTTTTAAAAAAAAGAAAAAGAAGAAAAACAAGAACAAAGCAGCGTAGGTGGTTTCAAAGCCGAGCGCCCCGGCGCTCCCACAGACTCGTCCCGGGAGCCGCAGCTCCGAGGTGTTGCAGCTGGCTGCTCACGGAGGCAGCGCTACAGGGAAGCCCACCTGACGGGGACGGTTTTTAAACAAGGGGGTTTCTTGGAAATGCTGGGGACAGCAGGAGGGAAGACGACTTTGGCAGCCCCTCGGCTTCCCACCTAAACACCCAGGAACTCAGATGGAGCCCAGAGTGGGCGGTTCACTCCAACCTCGGTGTCTTTTATTTCCACAACACTTTGAATTCAGCAGGGGAAGGGCAGAGCACCTTTTCCCTCCTGATGTCCTCCTGTCTCGCCTCCGGCACGAGGTGACACAAATCGCTCCGGATCCTTCCCTGGGACGTCTTGCTCAGCTTTGCTCTTTCTACAGGAGGGAACGAGCCCAAGTCGGAGGCTGCAACTGCCTCTAAACCTCATCCCCGCCCCAGCTGCAGTCACGGCCCCACACACCTTAGTTTATTTTAGGTTTGCTGGGCCCTCTGCAGTGAGCCCCGTGACCCGCCTCAGCCACAGAGCTGTACCGGGAGCTCCGGAGCAGGAGCAAAGCCTCGCTCGCCCCGAGCTTTCCTGGGATTTGGTTACCTCTGGAGACCAGCAAAGCCCAGCTACAGCCCGAAAGGCGCCTGCAGGCCTGAGAGGGGCCCGTGCCTGGCATGGCACAGAGGAGGTCCCATCTCTTCAGCACAAGGCAAACGCAGGGAACTCATCACGTCTGGCGCCATCGAGAGAGAAGCCTCGGGCAGGACTGTCCCGTGTGCAGGGGAGCGTGCCGAGCCCTCCCCTCCTCCTTCAGTGCCCAAGAGCAGTGGGGGTGACAGCCCTTCCCTGCCCTCGCTGCTCCCCAAACCAGTGCTGAGCTTCTCGCAGTCCCTGTGGGCTCCAACAGTGCTGCTCACAGCTGGGCTGCTCCGGTTGTGCCCAGTCTGGCTCCAGTAAACGGAGCCTCACGAGAGCTCCAGACTGGGGTGCTGGCTGGGGAGTCAGTTCCACCCCCCAAAAAAACCCCAAGTCTACCTTTCCTTCCACTCCTTCCCCTTTCGGAAGAGCTGGAGAAGCAATCGCAGGGAGGAGGGGAGCAGGACTCCAGCGTCGGGAGGTGCAGTATTTTGTCTCTGCTTGCCCAGAGCAGCTCTTAATCACTTCAGACACTCCAGTCTCGAGCTCTGCCAAAGCAGCTTCGTTCCTGCAGAGCACAAACCGGCCCTTTCTCTCTGAGACGCGTTTGATGGGAACCCTTCCGACCAGCAGGAAGATTGATTATTTTAATTATTATTTTTTTTTTTTTAGACCAGTGATGCTGCTCATGGGGCAGTTCCGCTGCCTGCGCTGACCCCGCCGAGGGGCAGCTGCGTTTGAACCGCGACCAGGGAGCGCTCACCTGCCCCTGCTCTGGGGCGGCTCGGCCGAGGCGCCGCCTCCGTCCCGGGGCTGCTCCGAGCGGTGGAGAAGGGACAGGGGAACCCGCCCGGCCACCTACGCACCCACCCAGCTCACGGCTGGAAAGAGGAGGAGAACCTCGACGAGGACTTGAGCAGTTCTCCGCCAGGTGTGATCTGGAGCCTGACCGTTAAGCTTTCAGAGGTGTTAATTATTCGCCATATACTTGAATGTACCGGCTTATTTATTTTTTACATGTGCATTTGCTAATTGTCATTTTAACGGGGAATTTCCAACCCACAGGTACTTTTCTTTTCTTTTTTTTTCTTTTCTAAAAGATAATCTGCCAAATGAATTAATATATTAGAAACGGATACAGCTGACGGGGAGGGGGTTGTGCTTAATAAATATTTGTGTCTAAGCTTCTGCGACAACAATTCATTTCTCTTATTTCTTTGAGGATGGCAGAGCCAACGCTGGGCCCTCGGAACCGGGCTGGGGAGGGGGAGGGCTCCTGGGGCTCATGTCACCACCTTGAAGTGTTAAGAACAGGGTGCAGGCACCCTCTGATAGGCACCCACTGACAGAGCGCTCATTCCAGTGCAGGAGAGGGAAGCAGGCTCTGAGACTTTCCTAGAGAAGGGCCTGAGAGCAGCAGATTTTTGGATCCTGGGTCCTCAGAGCAGCAGATTTTTGGACCCTGAGCCCCGTGAGGATAAAGCCGAGTCCCAGCTGGGCTGCCCACACCTGGCCAACCTGTGCTGGCTCCTGCCAGTCCTCAGCAAAGACTAACAAAGAGCCACCAGCTCAGGCTCATCAGGCATTCTCACACCTTCTGTTGCCTGGACACTCTACGTCCCTGTGTGGGAGCTGGGGACAGAAGCGTGCCCCCAGGCATGCCAAGGACAGAGGCTCAGCTTCCCGGTAAGAGGTGAAATCGCAGTGAGCGAGGGCTGGGGTCTCCCCTGCTGCCTCTCTCAGCCCCACGCAGGGCAGCGCTCTCTGCCCCGGGATTGCTAGGGCTGAGGCTGCTCGGCTTGGGCTGGCGGAGCACTGCTGCTGCCCGTGTACCCTGTGAGCTACTACAGTGCAAGCTGCTGTCCCCGAGCAGGGCTGGAGGTGAGGAGGAACTGCAGAGAACCAGCAGAAACACCCGATCTCAGCTTCCCCCGCTCAGCTGGACACATGTTCCGAGAGGTGGGTGTGAGCCAGTGCCATTGTCAGGCCCATGGGGGGGTTTTGTCCCACTCATCGGCCGAGGCTCTGCACTTACCTCAGCCCTCCCCAGAGCCTCACGCTGCGTCTGCTCCAGCCATGGAGCTCCAACCGCCTGGAAAGGCCCCTGGGCCTCCCCACATACATTTCGCAGGACCTTCCACAGGCCGTACGAACACGCGGCGGGTTCATCTCACAGCCCTCAGTGCCCCCACCCACGAATCCTACAGGAGCTGACACCTACCTGCCCTTTAGTCGCCGCTTCAGCAAGGCCGGTGAACGCCCCAGCGAGATTCCCAGCTCCAGCTGAGCCCTCCCCAGCACAGCTGAGCGCGGCAGGGTCCAGAGGTGCCCCCTCAGCACCAGGCAGCAGGAGGCACATTCCCACACAACGCTGGCAGCAGAAACCAGCCGGGGTTATGTCAGGTAGCCCCAGAAAACGACCCTCAGCTCCCCACCCCAAACCTCCCTCTTGTTCTGACCTCAGCAGGTCCTGTCACCACTCGCTGCCTAGCCCCACAGGGTCCCCATCTCCCCCACACCACTATGTAGTGTAACCCCAACAGAGCCCCTCACGTCTCACTGGCGTTTGGCTGCACTGCCAAAGGAGGATTTGCTCAAAGAGGCAGAAAACAAGTGGCCAAGTATTTGCCGCTTTGGAGAAAAGGCCTCGTGGGACAGGATTTGGGAGCAGGCTCCATCCCGCCACAGCCACAGCCAAAATGCTTCAAGAAAGGTGCAAACAGCAGCGAACGCTGCTTTGATCTCGAACTCAGCACCTCTGCTCTGTGCTGCAAAGACTCACCCCATTAGCTGCACGGTCGGCCGCTCTCCTCTGCTCCCAGCCCTCAGGTCACTGTCTCCCCCACCTCGACTCTCCTCCAGCTCAGGAGGAAGGCTGCGGCTCTTCTCCCCGGTCTCTGGCTAAAGCCAGGCGTGCTGGGCTCCTCCGAGCCGAGGCTTGCTCACCTCTGGCCCCCTTGAGAACAGACACACGTCCCTGCGCCACAACATCCTGCAGAAAATCCCGCCTCAAAAGAGAGCGTAAAAATTCCGTCCTTGTTGCGATAACCTCATTAATACCGGCCACGTCCCCACTGGGTGCTGGGCTGATTAGGGCCCACGAGTGCTGGACGTGCCGGGTTTGTTCTGCCCGGAGGCACAAAAGCTAAGAGGGCTTTTACTGGTTTCCACAACTCGCAAACTGGAGGGTGTGGAGAGCAGAGAGACGGGCGCTCCTCCCAAGAACGCAAAGGGTGCAGCTGAAACTGGAAACGTCCACAATGTGTTGGTTTCTTCCACTATGGGACTGGTCAAACACCAGAGGCAGGGCCCAAAGAGCTTGTGGCATCTCCATCCTCACAGCTATTCAAGACAAGGCCTTGAGCATCCCCTGCTGACACTGGGGGCTGGACTGAAAAACCTCCAGAGGTCTCTTTTCTCCCGAGTTACTCTCCGATTCCAAGTTTAAAGCCATAACAAAGCAGATGATACTTCACTGTCCGTCAGGCTCATGGACCTCCAGAGCAGTTGAATTTCCCAGCAGGCAGAGGCCATGAGCACTAACAACCCGTAACGCCAGCACCTCGCTGCCTGATTCATCGCTGCCCCAGGGATGTGCTCTGGTAAACACCTACAGCTTTTCATATAAATCATTGGGTTTCTTCTTCTAACAGATCTCACCGCGCAGCAGCAGCGTTAATAAGCACCTCGGTATCTGTCAAGCAACACGAAGACAACCTTCCAGGTGCTCTGCTTACCTCCAGCGCGCTTCCCAAACGTTCATCTCGCCTTCACGCCCGTCCTCCCCCTCGCCAGCAGCGAGGTTGCGTAACCCCAGCGCCAGGAGCCGCTTGCTGAGTGGGATTCCAAGGCACAGGGGCTCACGCTGGAACCCGCAACCACGGCAGAGCTTCAGCCCCGGATGAAGAGAAACTCAGGGAGGTGGCGAAGGGAGGAGCGAAGCATCAGGTGGCAGCAGTAAGAGCTGGTGCTGCGCCCCTCCCTCGGCCCTGCAGCCCCACCCAGGGCCACGGCCCAGCTCAGGTGCCATCAATGGTCTCTTCTGCTCAGCATCTCCCGCACCTGCGGCCATGCAGCCCCTGGGCAGGGCCAGGAGACACCACGGCCAAGGTCTCCATCTACAGCTGCACCTCCCCGGGCCAAATGAAGCACACGATGAAGAATTACTGGCTCCCTCCTCAGCAAAGGACAAAGCAGAGCTCCTGATGCTGCTGCAGCACTGAGACGTGTCTAAGAGTCACCGAAACAAGTGCCGGGAAACATCTCCCCAACCCATCTCTGGCAACGTCAGCGTGGCCAAAGGCAAAGCCACGCGAGACAAAGACACACGGCAGGGAAAAACCAGTGCCCGGATTTATTTTAACCACAGATGGTTGAAATTGGGGTAGGGGGGGGTGAAGGTTAAAAGTCTCTCTTGCCATCAGCACAACGACACAAATCCCTCTGGTCAGGTCTGTCCCTTGCCGCCAGTCTCTGGGGGGGTTTCCCCGCTGTCACCCTCCGTGAGCTGCCCGTGAGAGTCGGAATCTGTCGAGTTTTCCAGAAGCAGCTCCAGGGCTTCCTCCCCGGCCACGCGTCTCACCTTCTCCCCTTTGGCTGCCAGGATTTCCTCAATATTCCTGAACGGCGATTCGAAAACCACCAGTGACACCACGGCACAGCCAAGCCAGGCTCGCGCTCTCAGGATTAACGCAACCCCGGGAATAGGGAAGCAGATCAAACCACCCGAAAGTTCTGGGGTTATTTTCATCCACTCGCATCAATAATTTAGCAACTACGACTAAATAGGAGATTTTTTTTTTAAAGGTATCTCAGGGAGTTAGGAAGCACTGAAACTCATCAGGGAACAACCAGGGGAGCCTCGCGGCAATTTGGTAACGCGCGCGAGAGAGGACAGAAGATCCCTACGCTCAGTAATTCACCCGCTGGCACCAACACGGGCGGCTGGGTATCGCACAGCTCCCGCTGCAGCGTTACGCTGATCGCTTGGATGCTCAGCAGCCGCGGTCAAATTCCAGATTATGAAGCTCAAGTTAAGAAGCTGGATGAAAAAACTGCGCTCAGCAAAAAACCGTGGCTGTGTCTGAAGCCCGTTTTAGAAACACCACAGAAATAGGGTGTGAGCAGAGGAGGAGGAGGAGGCGGTCACAACCCCAGACAGCGGGCACGGCTGGTGCTGCCGGGACGCCGCTGGCACACTTACCGCTTCCCCTCCAGATCTGAGAACCAGCGCAGGTTGTCGGCGATGACGTGGTGGTTCCCGCAGCCTGGACACTTGACGATCACCACCCCGTTATGGTAGGCCAGCTTGGAGATCGTCTTTGCCGAGCGGGTCTGGCAGACCTGCGGAGCAGACAGGACGGACATTTCAGAATCACACATCACAGAACGTTTGGGATTGGAAGGGCCCTCGAAAGCTCCTCCAGTCCAATCCCCCCATTGCCAGAGCAGGATCACCCAGACCAAGTACCCCAGGAACTCGTCCAGGCAGCTTTGAAACGTCTCCAGAGAAGGAGACTCCACAACCCCCCTGGGCAGCCTGGGCCAGGCTCTGGCACCCTCACTGCAAACAAGTTCCTCCTCAGATTCCAGTGGCACCTCCTGTGTTCCAGCTCACACCCGTTACCCCTTGTCCTATT